>VDFB02128091.1:0-24587 GCA_007258455.2 Sequoia sempervirens
AACTAAGACTTCTAGAAAGATTCCTAGGACCTAAGTGGACTCAACATGTAAATGGGACCCACTAATAAACTAGTTAGGTAAAATACCTATTTACACCAATCTGAGGCATGACCACATCGATATTTGGTGGTTAAAGGTTAAGCTTTTATTTGGTACAACCATATATTTTTTCTTCAAAATAATTTCATATGGTTAAGTCTAAGTTTAAGAAGTGGTATAAAAATTATTTCTGTAATATCTAATGGAAAAATTCCCAAGGATAGAAAAGGCTAGATTGTATTTCTTTCTAAATCAAGGAATTTTGTATGAATTTGGAGTGGATTATTGAGGAATCTTTATGCTCTAAAATAATTTATGAATGGGAAATTTGTGAGAATATTTTATGGAAATATAAATCTTGTATTGATTGGCTTCAAGAGGGAGATAAGAATACTACATTTTTCCATAATTTTGTTAAAGAAAGGATAAGTTTGTTAATGTCATTTTATCTAGAATTATATCTTCCCAAGGCATTCATATTTCTTATTTTCAAGATATTTCTAAGTTGTCACAAATTTTTATTTCATGTTTAAGAAAAATGGACCTAGGACTATAGAACAAACAAAAAATTATTTTGAATTTTATTCTTACTTTTGTTTTTAAATATATGAAAAATTTTCTTGTGGGGGAAGTTTCTATTGGATAGTTAGACAAGGTAGCATTTTAGATGAAGAAATGTACATCCTCTAGACTTGATGGCTTTCCTATTGAATTTTTTAGTAATTTTAAGATATTCTAATGTTTCACCTTTGGATGTTGTTATGAAATCTCAAACTAATAAGAATTTTCTTAAATCTATTTTGCTTTAATCTCTCAAAATGAAGGAACTAACTCTTTTGAATTATTTCATCTTATTTCCATTTGCAATGTTACTTATAAGATTATTAAAATAATTATTGCTGATTAATTGAAGCAGATATTTCCTTCTATTATCTCTTTTATGTAGGATGGCTTTATGAAAGGATGTAAAATATTAGATGATATTACTATTGTTGCAGAGGGTATTCACTCTATGTCCAAATTTAGGGATAAAGATATGCTTATTAAATTGGATATGTATAAGGCTTATGATAGGGTGAGACTATTTTTCCTCTAAGATATCTTATCTACTTTTGGATTTTGTGGAGGGGATTGATTGAGCTATAAGTTGTGTGAATTTTCTTTCCTTTTCTATTCTTATTAATATATTCCATCTCCTCTTTACTCTATGTCAATTCATCAAGGATATCCTATTTATCCTTATATTTTCATCTTGATGATGAAATTTTAGTTAGAATATTAAACAACCAAAGACTCATTATTTGTATCTAAGGTTGTTTTTGGAATCAAAATTCAGCTTTGCAGTCACACAAATAGTTTTTCAATGATACTACTTTGATGGGAGTTGCTAAAATATGTGAGGTAGTCAATTTTAAGAAATATTTGGTTTTTTTTCTTGCTTTAGGAAAATATATTAATGAAAATAACACAATTTTTTTCTTCAATACTCCTAAAATTATTTAGTATTTCAGATGAACAATATTTCACTTAGAGAGAAGTGAAAGAGGAATTTAAATAGTTTTTTTTATGAGAGATAGTCACTAGTGTTTTAGCTGGTTGACTTTTTCATAATTGTTCTTCTCCTGATACCTCTCCTATTGGTGATGAAGGTATCTTGGTGAAATAAGATACAATCATTAAGAAACATTCAAGTCTTATTTTTCCATCTCCTTCTACCACTTGGGAAGATATTATGACACAAGAAGACTAGATCATTGACACATTTCTTAACATCACTTTACCTAGTTTCCATTCATCTTCCAACACCTCTACTTCTTGTGAGAATGCTTTAGTGAAAGAGGATGAAATCATGGACAATCATGATAATCACATTTGTTCTTCTACCAAAATATCTCCTATTTATGAAGAGGATATTTTGGTGTTAGGAGATCCAATGACTGAGAGCCATGACAATCCTATTTGTTTCTCTTCCCCTACCTCTCCTACTTGGGAAGACATTATAGGACAAGGGGATGTAATCATAGATATAACCATGACAATCATATTTGTTCTTCTCCTAATATCTCTCCTATTTTTGAAGAAAATAGTTTGGTGTTAGAAGATACACTCATTGAGAGTTATGAGAATATTGTTTCTCCCTCTCCTAATACTTCTCCCACTTGGGAATATATAATTGAACAAAAGGATCCAATCATTGATAAGCAAGAAAATCATAGTTATTCTTCTCTTTATGCCTCCCCTACTTGTGAAGTTATCTTACAAAATATAACCATGGAATGTGATGAACATCTTGTTTTCTCTTCTCTTAAAAGCTCTCCTCCTAGGGAAGATATCATGGTGCAAGAAAATGATAGAATTGATACATGTATTTCAAACAATAGTAATGTGGATTCCTTAGATGAATATGATAACAAATAATTAGATTTCACCTCACTAAAAGATCATCAAAAAAGATCTCCCTTGATTCCTCTTATTCTTAGACCTCATGTACAATTCCTCTAATTATTGGACCTCCCAAGTCATCTCCTAAGCCACTTATTACCATATATCCACCCTCACATCAACCTAAAGTTAAAAAAAAACCCGTGCTTATCATAGGATCACCTAAAAACCAACCATTATCCCTAGGATAAATCAAAATTTTTACAATGCAACTTGATAGTAACAATGTTTCACAACAACTAAGTTACAATACCATTGCTAACACATATAATACAAGGAATAATAGGAAACCAAAAACCATTCCTACTTCATTACCATTGCCTCATCCTATCTTTCCTAGTGCTCCTAGTTTTCCTTTACATAGTGGAAAGGAGTATGATATTGTTGAAAAAATTAAAAACACTCTCACTAAGATTTCCTTATGGGACCTTATTAAAGCATCACCTAATTATCATAACTTACTTCAAATTTCTTTAAAAAAAATTCCTATCCCTCCTAATATGCAATAAAATGATGTAGAAGCCCTAATTAAAGGAATGAATTTAGTTAATGTAGACATTTTTTTTCACCAAAGTGAGCTACCTCCTTTGGAAGTGCAAAAAAAAATGAAGCTTTCATGATAGTGGCTATCATTAATAGATGTGGGTTAAAGTGAACCCTTGTTGAAAATGGCTCAGCCCTTAACATGTGTAGCATAAACCTTCTGGATAGACTTGGAGTAGAAAAAACCAAATACAACTAGACTTTTTATCTATCTGTAGATTTGATAATGTAGGAAAAAAACTGCTTGGTGTGAACACATTACCTATTACCGTTGGAAAGGCCACATTGCAAACTCCTGATCATTTTATGCCTCAAGATATTTCATATAATATTTTTTGGGAAGACCATGGATTCACAAAATGTATGCAATGCCTTCAACTCTTCATCATGTAATGAAGTATGTCTACAACAATAAAGTGTACACAATCAAGGCAAACCTTGAACTCAAAAATAGTTTGCACATTGAGAAAGACAAGGTAAGTCCTTTGAAAACATTGATACCAACTTCAAAAGTAGAACCTGTGCAAGAGGAAGAAAAAGAGAACAATATTGAAAAAGTCACAAACCTATTGGATGGTGATTGGGGTTCCTTATATTTTACACCTACATTCATGGTAGAATACAAGATCATAACAAAAGAGTATAAAAAGAGAAAAGAACCAATGATAATTTCAACACAAAATTTGGAAGAACCTTCAAAAGAATCCACTTCAAACACTTTAGAATAAGAATCAAATTACACAATGAACTTTGATGAAGTTGATTACGAAAAACCACCAAATCCAAAAGAAATGGAAAAACTTTATGGAAGAAGTTACAAACTTTTGAAACAACTTCGCTATAGTGGAAAAGGATGTGGTGCTAGAGAACAAGGTATCCATGTCTCTATAGAGCCTAACACACAAGAAACCACTAATGGTCGTGGTTATTGTCCCTTGAAAGAAACAAAAGCATCAAAAAATCCTTCACTCAATACCAACACTATTACAAAAGGTTCTTCTAAGATAATCTTAACCTTGGTGCATCCTGAACTGATAGAAATAACTAGTGTTCTTGGTTATTTTCCTTCAAAATAAATGAAAGAATCAAAGAAATATTCACTTAATATCAATGTAATCATGCAAAACACTCCCAAGACATCTTCAAACACATGTCTTAGTAATGATGGGGTTCATTAGATTTTACACCCTCCTTTAAGGGAGAGTACAAAATATCACAATCTAAAGAGTCTTGTGTATGTATGACACCTTGTACTAAGCAAGAGATAACTTTATCACAAAAGAAAGGAACATCCTCTACTATTGATCAAGAAAGTACCTTGTTGAGACTTCTCCTAGATCACTTGATATCTCTCCCTCCAAGAACATGAAATAAATTTAACAAAAAAAGTTCATTTTGTGCATATCATAGAGTTCATGGTCATTCTACTAATGAATGTAAGGCTTTGAGTAATTCAATTAAACATCTTAAGGATTGTGGTGCTCTTCCTTGTGTTGATGCACCTATTTCCTCTAATTAATACTAATTTTCATCCTATCATGTTGCTCATCACTATGTGGCATTGGTAGCTTTATGTGTCTTGATCATTGCCATTCATGGCGGTACAATATTAGGTGCAACCATATCTCTCTTGGCAGAAACATGATAGTTCTTGGTGGTTGTCTTTATCTCTATGATTGGGGGCAAGGATAACTAGTTTTTTGGGGTGTGCATTATTTTCAAGGATCACCTCTTCCTCTCTTTCTACTTAAAATACCGACATATCAAGTATGTTGACATTTTAAGTGGGGGGAATATTGTCCCCCATTCATTGTTTGCATGTTCCCTTCCTAGTGATGATAGCATACATCTCATAGGAATTATGAACTTTTTATTCAAAGTGTGGTCTTCTCAATTCATGCAATGTGTCTTCTTCTTGGTGACATTGGGCTTTATATCCTTCAAGATTGTGACCTTTCTTGGAATATGAAATTCCTCTTAGTGGTAATGCTACAAAATGCATTCCATAAGTCGCAAATCTTTTATCCTCAACTAGTCCCCTCTTGGAGACATAATAATGATGTTCCCTAAGGTGAGACCTTTCATGAACTAAGAAAAACCCTTTTGAATATCCTATCTCATTGCATGTATAACCTTTTTCAAGGCCACAGAGCATAACACAACTTGCTTTTTAGTAGAGCCTTTTTCATGAGTGCCTAACATAACGTAGCTTGCTAGCCTTGTGACCATTTATATGTCACCTTATCAAAGTTATCAGGAGGTAAAACTTTGGTATGGTTGATGTATGGGAGCTTGTAGACCTGACATAACTTTCCCATCAACCACATCTTTGGGGGCTCACCTAGCGGACAACATATTTCACTAGCCTTTGTGAGCATGTATTGTTGTTCGCATAGTGGACAATGGGTTTTACTTGTAATTTTTTTTGGAAAAACAACTAAGGCTTGATCCACATCGAGTTGGAAAAATAGTTAAGGATTAATCCACCCCTTTCTCTTTTTTCCTTCTAGTCTTTGACATTGTATGTTTGTGTATCTTGCCTCGCTACTTCATATCATACATCTTGTGTGTGTCCCTTTGTGCTTATGTTGGTTTGCATGGTATCATAGATGCTGGGGGCTTGGCCACCTCCTTCATCCTTTTCATCCAATCCCATCAACATTCATGCACTTGGACCCATCTTGACACATATTTGTCTACTTTAATGTGAGTTTCATGCACTTGGTCATCCTCTCACTAAAGTGGGGCTAAATGTAGTGTAGAAAAATGTACTCCTTTACATTTTCACACTTTGTTTGGGTCCCCTCAATTTAAATGGAATTAACTATGCCTCTAATTTCCTAAATTTTGCATTTACAAGCCTAATTAATTGTAATTTCCAAAGGGATAAGTGTGATTTAATTAATGCATTTATCATTATTAACACCCCAAAATTCAAAAATACTGATAACTTAGGTTAGGAAACCCATTCACCCATTGGGAGAATGGGTCCCCTTTAAGTTTTAAATTCAAATTTTAAATATGTTTTTGGTTGTATTTTCATGATCCCAGATTCATATTCAAATGTCAGCTTGTAATGCTTAATTTTTGGGAAATTAGAAAATCATCTATAAAATCAAGGTTACTTTATCAATTCAAAACATCTAGCAAGAGGGAAGCTTTCATATGAGCAAATAATATTATCAAGATCATTGAAGGGAATATTTCTCAAGCGTGTGTTAAAGCATTCAAGATCCCAAGTATCATGCATGTTTTTGGAACAAACATTGTGATGTAGGTTTCAAGTTTCAAATAAAGATCCAAGTTATCAAATCAAGATCACATCAACAATCAACCCATTTCATGCAAGATATACTAAGTTGTAGTACTTAAAAAGGTTTATTCATGGGTTTGGTGAGTTTCAACATAGCATTGTCCATTTACCATTCATTTCCATATTTCATTATTTCAATTCAAGGTTTAATTATGAAAACGAGGTTTGACCAAGGAAAACCATGATTCACCAAAAACAAACAAATTTTCCCTCTTGTGTTTGTGTTGTAGGTCCTAGGTTGAAGAAAAATTGAAGAGTGGAGATCTCTAAAGTGCAAAATTGTGAAATTTGTCAAAGTTGTAAGAAAAGTTGTCAAGATCGTGCAAACAAATATATCAGATTTATTTTCCATTATTTTTTCGAGTGAAACCAGTGGTAAATTACGTCTCAGATCTATCTTCGGAGGCTCTCAAAAATTCAGTTCAAAAATCTATCTCAGGACCCATTTGCCATTTCTAGACACTTAGTAACTAATATTTGGGGCAAGTTTTAAGTGTCTTCCACTCATCCAATTTGCACAAAATTGTCTGTTTCTATTAGAGCTATGCTTCATCTATATGAATAAGGTCTTAGGTTATAGATTTGATGTCATTCAATATTTTATTTCATCTCCCAGAAGTGTTGTTTAAGATTTACCCCCATCCACACACATAAAGGAAATCACTAAATCTTCCATAGAATTATCTCACCTAAGGGATAAAAGTTAATTCTATCTTGGAGGATCTCATTTCCTTAATGAAACATAAAATAGGTAGTGAACAAAAGGAATAGGAGTTCCACCTTTTAGGAGATGGAAACTAGGGGGCACTCTTTAAAGGGTGTAAGTAAAGATTCACTGTTGGGTAGGGTAGTGATCTTTGCATTTGTAGATTTTATCAATGGTAATTGATTCTTGGGATTAAGATGTCATTTCTTTATGGAGAGAGTGTGCCATTGATTCAAATTTAAGGAGTTTATATGAGTTTGGAATCTTTGAGATTTTGGTAATCTTTTGGTATAGTCAAAATTTGTGGAATATATTCAGGGGTATTTATAAAGATGAAGGTGTGGGATTTATTTTCCCTTGGAGATAAGGGTATCTCTTATCTTAAAATTTATAATGGGTTCTCTTTGATCAAGGATTTTATCAATTTTGAAGTTCGCAGTGTCATCATGGTTATTGGAAGTCATAACAGAGGACGTGTTGGAGTGGTCAAGATTAGGGAGAATCATAAGGGAATAAAGTCTCCAATATCTTTACCAAAAGACAAAGATGAGTTTATCATTATTACTAGTGGATCTTCAAAAAACTATGCTTGGAATTTCAGGGTCATCTTTGCTATTGCTGATGAGGCCTTCGAAGAATCATCCAAGACTTTAGATGGATAAATTGTAATAGGGTCATACTAGAGGTCAGTGGCACTAGAGGATGGAGGAATTTCTACCATCTCAAGTTATCTTCTCACTTTGAGATGATTCTTTTCATGAGAAGCATTTTTGGCGTTAATTTGTTTTTTTCTTTGTTATTGATGACAAATTTGAAGTATACATATGTTGTGAAGTTTGATTTTTTGAGACAAGTAAAGGGTTTGGTGAAGAGCTCAGTATGGATTGTTCCCCAGAGAGTTCATGAGACTATGACCAAGGATTATACCTTTATGAGGGTCGAGGAGACAACTTGGAGGATGGTTGTCCAGTAATTACAATCTAGTTCAAGGGTTATACCTTTATGAGGGTTGGGGAGACAACTTGGAGGGTGGTTGTCCAATAACTACGATCCATGATTCAAGAGTTCATGGGAAGAAAAACTTGGGAATTTAGCTCAGAGCTACACCTTTTTGATGGTTACAAGGCAACTTGGAGGAGTTCCATCTGATTCAAGATTTGTTTCTTCAAAGAAATATTTTCACAAAGATGTATATATATAAATATATATTTTGTAATCGATAGTTTTTGTTTTGTAAGCCTTAAGAGGGGGGTCCCTTGAGAAGGTGATTTTGTGGTTTATAGGAACAATGTAATAAGGGGGGAATGTTAGCATAATTTTTATATTGTATATTACATTGTTTGTTCGGGTGTTGGGTTAGGCAGTTAAACTATTTGCTAACTACTTCTTCCAATGATAACTATTGCTTCCAATTGCTCCCCACTCCCTTGTAGTATAAATGCATTGTATTACATTGAATGAATATCAAACATTTTTTACAAAAAAAATATTAATTTATTAGGAAAGGATATTGAAAAATTCATTTTACAAAGTGGGTTTTAGGTTAATTTTTTAATGATATCTAACACCATAGAGAGACAAGGTTAAATATTAGAGTTTGACTTTATTGAAGAAAGGGAACTTTCCTACTCAAGGAAAATCAAAACATTAATATTAATGTCACTTTTTTTCAAATTTGAGGAACGAAGAATAATAGTGTAATAGGGAATTATATTCTTAAAATTAAGAGTTTTTAATAATTACACCAATAATATCTATAAATTAGTTAATAAAATATTATTAAATTTAGTTATTATATATTATAGAGAAGTAGAAAAGAGTAAAGCTATTTTATGGTCTTATTTTACTAAATTATCTATTTTAATCCAATGGGAGTCTTCAAGAAAAAATACATTTTAATAGGGATGTAGCACGCCTCCGATTTGCTTATGTTGTTAGACAGTACCTTTACTGTCATAGACCTTGATACCTTTTTATTGTTTTATGATCGTTGACATTGGAGCGATGATGGTGTTATATTTTGATGAGATACACTATATGGATGCTTATGGTTTTATGTTATGCTTTTGATTAACATATTTTTTATTAAGTTAATATTAATATATGTTCATTTGTTGATTAGTGATACTTTAATTTCATTAATCTTGATGTGACTGTATTGGTGAAGAGGATGGGATTACATCACTCACTTGCGATTGCCCTGTGATTCCGTGATTTCTCTTCACGGTGTAATTGTTATGTTTTATCCATGTACGAATTTCGTCTTGATTGTAGGATTGCATGTACTGGACATTGTCTCCACCTAGCTTCATAGGTCTCAGCATGTCCATATCCCAACAATATTGTTGATTGGAAGATAGTAATGGGGTTCCCTTGTCAAACAACAATCCAAGTCACACTATATCGTCAGTTCATGCTCAGTATGTCGTAATGTCATGTTGTCCTTGTTTATATTGATAATTAATTATCTACAAGGTTGTTTGTGAAAATCAATGATTAACAGGTTTAAATGATTATTTATGTATTTTAGATTAAAGTTGTTAAAAGCTTTAATTTAATTTAATTAATTTCATTTCATTTATGTGGTAAAGTAATTTAATCCTTGTGGTTAAATTTATTTTATTAAATAAATAAATTAATCAATTAAATTTATTAAGCAAATAGTTTAATTGTATTTGTAAAGTGTATAGATTAAGTTATTTAAATTTATTTTGAAATTAAATTGTGTTTTAAATTATTTAAATGCAAAAATAAATTGTGAATGCATAAGAGGAAATATCTATAGTGATTGAAAAAAATATTTTTAATTTTGACTAAGTGTTGAGGGAATTAATGGGGAGATTTGATGGAAAAAAAGAGGATATCTTAAAAAATTGGTTGTTGAAATGGAGGAAGATTTGACTCTATATTTTTGCATTTGTCTGGAAGTGGAGATTTTGGAAGAGGTTCTGGAAGAATGGATTTTGCAGGGAAGCTCAACTTCAATTTTCATTTCTTCAAGCTTTAGGAAAACATGTTCTTTTATTGCTTTATTGTTTAAAAGTTTTGTTTAGATTTTGTGAAAATTGCAAGATTAGAGGATCTGTGTATTTTATAGAGGTATTGCTTTTAAATTTTGAAGGATTTCTGTTAAACTTGTTGTGAATTTTTAAAAGCCTCTAAAAAAAAATTATGAGAACCTTAGATCCTCTGTAGGGAATTGAATTTTGATAATAGAAAATTTAAGGAGGAAACAATAGAAGATTTGAAAACCTCTTGTGAGTTTGGTTGAGATTCTCTATAAAATTTGTGATAATGTAGCCTCTGTAATTTGCCACTTTTTCTGTAGAAAACTTATTTCTTTTAAAAAAAAATTAGTCTTTTCAACAATTGAAATTGTATCTTTGTGAAAATGATTTTTTTTTAAACATTACTAGATGAAATTGAGGTACGCCGAAATCATTGATACAAGGGAACTTGTAAAAAAAAAAAAAATTAAAAAGAAAGGTTGGGGGGCCAACTACCCCCACAATGCCCCGAAGAAGAGGCACTGCTATGGAGGCAGTGCCGCTGCATTCCACAACAACGATCCTCCCATATGGCAGGGTTGCGTGGGCAATCCCCACCTCTGCACAACCATGGTTGCTAGTTGCACTAGGCTTTATTTGGGGTTCGATATTATTAAATTTCTTTTTATTTAATATATATAATATATATATTATATATATTATATATAATATAGATATTATATATATTATATATAATATACATATATATATTATATTTTAAATATTTTTTTATTTTTAAATGGATTGGAATTTAAATTGATTTTATAAATATATATTTAAATAATATTTATATATATAAATAATTGTATATACATTAAGTATATAATTATATATATATGTTTAATATATATTTATATTTAAATATAATTATCTTTAGATTATTTTATTATAATAGATGCAAATATTTATTTTATAATAAAATGATTTTATTTTAAAAATTGATTTTTTATCATTATGTGTAATTGAGGAAAATGGAATTAAACAATTAGTGTTAGAATTCCTTAATGTTCCAAATGTAATTATATTTACTTTGAGTATTTGCGAGTGATGTGTAATTGAGTTAATTGGATTTAGGAAATCCTAACAATACTTTATTTAATTGTCTGAAATGCTTTCTAAGTGGTGTTTTCTCTTATTCACATTGGTTGAGAAAAATGGGTTAAATGGGTTTATAAGTCTTCTAGATGTATTTTCTTTGAGATGGGGTTTTTACTCATGATGGTTTAGCTTTTGTATTTACTTGGGTAGTGCATGTGGTATTTTACTCAGTATGGACACCTAGTTCTATGAATAGGTTGTGTTGTATATTGTTATTGAGTTGGTATTTGTAATTGATTTATGTGCACCTTTGCTACCCAATATTAGTGGAATTGTTTCCTTAGGTTGTTAGTAGGGGAGTGGCTCTTCATGGGGGTCGACACACACAAGAAAAGGCAACTTAATTTTTGGGAAATTAGAAAATCATCTATAAAATCAAGGTTACTTTATCAATTCAAAACATCTAGCAAGAGGGAAGCTTTCATATGAGCAAATAATATTATCAAGAGCATTGAAGGGAATATTTCTCAAGCGTTTATTGTAGCATTCAAGATCCCAAGTATCATGCATGTTTTTGGAACTAACATTGTGATGTAGGTTTCAAGTTTCAAATAAAGATTCAAGTTATCAAATCAAGATCACATCAACAATCAACCCATTTCATGCAAGATATACTAAGTTGTAGTTCTTTAAAAGGTTTATTCATGGGTTTGGTGAGTTGCAACATAGCATTGTCCATTTACCATTCATTTCCTTATTTCATTATTTCAATTGCTGTTCAATTATGAAATGTGGTTCTCACTCAAGGAAAACCCCTGATTCACCAAAAACAAACAAATTTTCTCCCCTCTTGTGTTTGTGTTGTAGGTCCTAGTTTGAAGAAAAAATGGAGATTGGAGATCTCTAAAGTGCAAAATTGCAAAATTTGCAAAAAGTTGTCAAGATCACAAAAACCTAGATCTAGATTTATTTTCAATCATTTTCAGAAACCAATGGGAAATTGCATCTTAGATCTATCTTTAGAGGCTCTTGAAAATTTAGTTCAAAAAGTTGTCTCAAGACCCATTCGCCATTTCTGGACACTTAGCAATTGATTTTTTAGGAAAGTTTTAAGTGTCTTCCACTCATCCAATTTGCACAAACTGATCAAGCTTTCTATTAGAGCTATGCTTCATCTATATGAATAAGGTCTTAGGTTATAGATTTGATGTCATTCAATATTTTATTTCATCTCCCAAAAGTGTTGTTTAAGATTTACCCCCACCCACACACATAAAGGAAATCACTAAATCTTCCATAGAATTAACTCACCTAAGGGCTAAAAGTTAATTCTATCTTGGAGGATCTCATTTCCTTAATGAAACATAAAATAGGTAGTGAACCAAAAGAAATAGAGTTCCATCTTCTAGAGATGGAAACTAGGGGCACTCTTTTTAAAGGGTGTAAGTAAAGATTCACCGTTGGGTAGGGTAAGATCTTTGCATTTTGTAGATTTTATCAATGGTAATTGCTTCTGGGATTAAGGTGTCATTTCTTTATGGAGAGAGTGCCATTGATTCAAATTCTAAGGAGTTTATGCAGCTTGGAATCTTGAGATTTTGGCAATCTTTTTCCAAGTATAGCTCAAAATTTCATGGGAAGATATTTAGGGCATTTATAAAGATGAAGGTAAAGGATTTATTTTTCCTTGGAGATAAGGGTATCTCTTATCTTAATATTTATAATGGGTATCCGTTGATCAAAGATTTTATCAAGTTTGATGTTGGCAATGTCATTTTGATTATTGGAAGTCGTAACGAAGGACATGTTGGAGTGATCAAGATTAGGGAGAAGTATATGAATAAAAGTCTCTAGATCTTTACCAAAGAAAATATGAGTTTATCATTATTACTATGATCTTCAAACAACTATGCTTGAATTTCAGGGTCATCTTTGCTATTGCTGATGAGGCCTTCAAAGAATCATCCAAGACTTTAGATGGATAAATTGTAATAGGGTCATACTAGAGGTCAGTGGCACTAGAGGATGGAGGAATTTCCACCATCTCAAGTTATCTTCTCACTTTGAGATGATTCTTGCATGAGAAGCATTTTTGGCTGCTAATTTATTTTTTTTTCCTTTGTTATTGGATGACAAATTTGGAAGCATGTAAGACATGTGTTGTGAAGTTTTATTTGGAGACAAGTAAGGGGTTTGGTGAAGAGCTCAATATAGATTGTTTCCCAAATAGTTCATGAGACTGTGACCAAGGATTACACCTTTATTAGGGTCGAGGATACAACTTGTCAAGGGTGGTTGTCCAGTGATTATGGTATGAACCAAGGGTTATACCTTTACAAGGGTTGAGGAGACAACTTGGAGGATGGTTGTCCAATAATTACGGTCTGTGATTCAAGAGTTCATGGGAGGACGAACTCGGGAATTCAGCTCGGAGCTACACCTTTATGAGGGTTACGAGGCAACTTGGAGGAGTTCCACTTGATTCAGGATTTGTTTCTTCAAAAAATATTTTCACAAAGATGTATATATATAAATATATATTTTGTAATCGATAGTTTTTGTTTTGTAAGCCTTAAGAGGGGGGTCCCTTGAGAAGGTGATTTTGTGGTTTATAGGAACAATGTAATAAGGGGGGAATGTTAGCATAATTGCTATATTGTATAATACATTGTTGTTCTAGTAAGCTAGTTAGGTAGTTAAACCTTTGTTAACTACTTTCCAATTATAATTGTTGCTTCCAAATGCTCCTCCACTTTGTAGCAAATGTATTGTATTACATTGAATGAACATCAAGCATTTCACAACGTAAATATTAATTTATTAGAAAGGATATTGAAAAATTCATTTTACAAAGTGGGTTTTAGGTTAATTTTTTAATGATATCTAACACCATAGAGAGACAAGGTTAAATATTAGAGTTTGACTTTATTGAAGAAAGGGAACTTTCCTACTCAAGGAAAATCAAAACATTAATATTAATGTCACTTTTTTTCAAATTTGAGGAACGAAGAATAATAGTGTAATAGGGAATTATATTCTTAAAATTAAGAGTTTTTAATAATTACACCAATAATATCTATAAATTAGTTAATAAAATATTATTAAATTTAGTTATTATATATTATAGAGAAGTAGAAAAGAGTAAAGCTATTTTATGGTCTTATTTTACTAAATTATCTATTTTAATCCAATGGGAGTCTTCAAGAAAAAATACATTTTAATAGGGATGTAGCACGCCTCCGATTTGCTTATGTTGTTAGACAGTACCTTTACTGTCATAGACCTTGATACCTTTTTATTGTTTTATGATCGTTGACATTGGAGCGATGATGGTGTTATATTTTGATGAGATACACTATATGGATGCTTATGGTTTTATGTTATGCTTTTGATTAACATATTTTTTATTAAGTTAATATTAATATATGTTCATTTGTTGATTAGTGATACTTTAATTTCATTAATCTTGATGTGACTGTATTGGTGAAGAGGATGGGATTACATCACTCACTTGCGATTGCCCTGTGATTCCGTGATTTCTCTTCACGGTGTAATTGTTATGTTTTATCCATGTACGAATTTCGTCTTGATTGTAGGATTGCATGTACTGGACATTGTCTCCACCTAGCTTCATAGGTCTCAGCATGTCCATATCCCAACAATATTGTTGATTGGAAGATAGTAATGGGGTTCCCTTGTCAAACAACAATCCAAGTCACACTATATCGTCAGTTCATGCTCAGTATGTCGTAATGTCATGTTGTCCTTGTTTATATTGATAATTAATTATCTACAAGGTTGTTTGTGAAAATCAATGATTAACAGGTTTAAATGATTATTTATGTATTTTAGATTAAAGTTGTTAAAAGCTTTAATTTAATTTAATTAATTTCATTTCATTTATGTGGTAAAGTAATTTAATCCTTGTGGTTAAATTCCTATTTTATTAAGTAAAGAAATTAATCAATTAAATTTATTGCCAAATAGTTTAATTGTATTGTAAAGTGTATGTATTAAGTTATTTAAATTTATTTTTGAAATTAAATTGTGTTTTAAATTATTTAAAATGCAAAAATAAATTGTGAATTCATAAGAGGAAATATCTATAATGGTTGAAAAATATATTTTTAATTTTGACTAAGTGTTGAGGGAATTAATGGGGAGATTTGATGGAAAAAAAAATATATCTTAAATTTTTTTTTGTTCAAATGGAGGAAGATTTGGCTCTTTATTTTTGCATTTATCTGGAACTGGAGATTTTGGAAGAGGTTCTAGAAGATTATATTTTGTAAGGAAGCTCAACTTTAGTTTTCATTTCTTCAAGCTTTAGGAAAACAGGTTCTTTTATTGCTTTATTGTTTAAAAGCTTTGTTTAGATTTTGTAAAAATTGAAAGATTAGAGGATCTGTGTATTTTATAGAGGCATTGCTTTTAAATTTTGAAGGATGTCTGTAAAACTTGTGAATTTTTAAAAGCCTCTAAAAAAAAAAAATTATGAAAACCTTAGATCCTCTGTAGGGAATTGAATTTTGATAATAGAAAATTTAAGGAGGAAACAACAGAAGATTTGTAAACCTCTTGTAAGTTTGGTTGAGATTCTTAGTAAAATTTGTGATAATGCAGCCTTTGTAATTTACCAATTTTTCTGTAGAAAACTTCTTTCTTTTAAAAAATATTTTTCCTTTCAACAATCGAAATTGAATCTAAAAATTCATATGCTATTGAAATTGTATCTCTGTGAAAATGATTTTTTTTTTTAAATTACCAGATGAAATCGCCATACGGTGAAATTACTGATATAGGGGAACTTGTAAAAAAAATTAAATTAAAAAGAAAGGCTTGGGGAGACGACTGCCCCCACAACACCCCATAGAGGAGGTGTTGTAGTGGAGGCAACACAGTTGCCTTCCATAGTAGCAGTCCTCCCAAATGGGAGGGTTGTGTGGGCAGTCCCCACCTTTACATAGTCATCGCTGCTAGCTATGCTAGGCTTTATTTGGGGTTCAATTTTATTAAATTTCTTTTTATTTAATATATATATATATATATTATATAATATACATATATTATATATATTATATATTTTAAATATTTGGTTATATTTAAATGGTTTGGAATTTCAATTGATTTTATAAATATATATTTATATAATATTTATATATTTAAATATATATTTATAAAATTGTATATACATTAAGTATATAATTATATATATATGTTTAATATATATTTATATTTAAATATAATTATCTTTAGATTATTTTATTATAATAGATGCAAATATTTATTTTATAATAAAATGATTTTATTTAAAAAATTGTTTTTTTTATCATTATGTGTAATTGAGGAAAATGGAATTAAACAATTAGTTTTAGAATTCCTTAATGTTCCAAATGTAATTATATTTACTTTGAGTATTTGCGAGTGATGTGTAATTGAGTTAATTGGATTTAGGAAATCCTAACAATAGTTTATTTATTTGCTTGAAATGCTTTCTAAGTGGTGTTTTCTCTTATTCATGTTGGTTGAGCAAAATGGGTTAAATGGGTTTATAAGTCTTCTAGATGTATATTGTTTGAGATGGGGTTGTTACTCATGATGGTTTAGCTTTTGTATTAACTTGGGTAGTGCATGTGGTATTTTATTTAGTATGGACACATGGTTCTATGAATAGGTTGTGTTGTATATTGTTATTGAGTTGGTATTTATGAATTGATTTATGTGCCTTGTCTATAATAAATGAGTGGAGTGTTCCTTAGGTTGTTAGTAGGGGAGTGACTCTTCATGAGATTACGACACACAAAGTCAGTGCGTGGAGTATACTTTGGGAAATTAGAAAATCATCTATAAAATCAAGGTTACTTTATCAATTCAAAACATCTAGCAAGAGGGAAGCTTTCATATGAGCAAATAATATTATCAAGATCATTGAAGGGAATATTTCTCAAGCGTGTGTTAAAGCATTCAAGATCCCAAGTATCATGCATGTTTTTGGAACAAACATTGTGATGTAGGTTTCAAGTTTCAAATAAAGATCCAAGTTATCAAATCAAGATCACATCAACAATCAACCCATTTCATGCAAGATATACTAAGTTGTAGTACTTAAAAAGGTTTATTCATGGGTTTGGTGAGTTTCAACATAGCATTGTCCATTTACCATTCATTTCCATATTTCATTATTTCAATTCAAGGTTTAATTATGAAAACGAGGTTTGACCAAGGAAAACCATGATTCACCAAAAACAAACAAATTTTCCCTCTTGTGTTTGTGTTGTAGGTCCTAGGTTGAAGAAAAATTGAAGAGTGGAGATCTCTAAAGTGCAAAATTGTGAAATTTGTCAAAGTTGTAAGAAAAGTTGTCAAGATCGTGCAAACAAATATATCAGATTTATTTTCCATTATTTTTTCGAGTGAAACCAGTGGTAAATTACGTCTCAGATCTATCTTCGGAGGCTCTCAAAAATTCAGTTCAAAAATCTATCTCAGGACCCATTTGCCATTTCTAGACACTTAGTAACTAATATTTGGGGCAAGTTTTAAGTGTCTTCCACTCATCCAATTTGCACAAAATTGTCTGTTTCTATTAGAGCTATGCTTCATCTATATGAATAAGGTCTTAGGTTATAGATTTGATGTCATTCAATATTTTATTTCATCTCCCAGAAGTGTTGTTTAAGATTTACCCCCATCCACACACATAAAGGAAATCACTAAATCTTCCATAGAATTATCTCACCTAAGGGATAAAAGTTAATTCTATCTTGGAGGATCTCATTTCCTTAATGAAACATAAAATAGGTAGTGAACAAAAGGAATAGGAGTTCCACCTTTTAGGAGATGGAAACTAGGGGGCACTCTTTAAAGGGTGTAAGTAAAGATTCACTGTTGGGTAGGGTAGTGATCTTTGCATTTGTAGATTTTATCAATGGTAATTGATTCTTGGGATTAAGATGTCATTTCTTTATGGAGAGAGTGTGCCATTGATTCAAATTTAAGGAGTTTATATGAGTTTGGAATCTTTGAGATTTTGGTAATCTTTTGGTATAGTCAAAATTTGTGGAATATATTCAGGGGTATTTATAAAGATGAAGGTGTGGGATTTATTTTCCCTTGGAGATAAGGGTATCTCTTATCTTAAAATTTATAATGGGTTCTCTTTGATCAAGGATTTTATCAATTTTGAAGTTCGCAGTGTCATCATGGTTATTGGAAGTCATAACAGAGGACGTGTTGGAGTGGTCAAGATTAGGGAGAATCATAAGGGAATAAAGTCTCCAATATCTTTACCAAAAGACAAAGATGAGTTTATCATTATTACTAGTGGATCTTCAAAAAACTATGCTTGGAATTTCAGGGTCATCTTTGCTATTGCTGATGAGGCCTTCGAAGAATCATCCAAGACTTTAGATGGATAAATTGTAATAGGGTCATACTAGAGGTCAGTGGCACTAGAGGATGGAGGAATTTCTACCATCTCAAGTTATCTTCTCACTTTGAGATGATTCTTTTCATGAGAAGCATTTTTGGCGTTAATTTGTTTTTTTCTTTGTTATTGATGACAAATTTGAAGTATACATATGTTGTGAAGTTTGATTTTTTGAGACAAGTAAAGGGTTTGGTGAAGAGCTCAGTATGGATTGTTCCCCAGAGAGTTCATGAGACTATGACCAAGGATTATACCTTTATGAGGGTCGAGGAGACAACTTGGAGGATGGTTGTCCAGTAATTACAATCTAGTTCAAGGGTTATACCTTTATGAGGGTTGGGGAGACAACTTGGAGGGTGGTTGTCCAATAACTACGATCCATGATTCAAGAGTTCATGGGAAGAAAAACTTGGGAATTTAGCTCAGAGCTACACCTTTTTGATGGTTACAAGGCAACTTGGAGGAGTTCCATCTGATTCAAGATTTGTTTCTTCAAAGAAATATTTTCACAAAGATGTATATATATAAATATATATTTTGTAATCGATAGTTTTTGTTTTGTAAGCCTTAAGAGGGGGGTCCCTTGAGAAGGTGATTTTGTGGTTTATAGGAACAATGTAATAAGGGGGGAATGTTAGCATAATTTTTATATTGTATATTACATTGTTTGTTCGGGTGTTGGGTTAGGCAGTTAAACTATTTGCTAACTACTTCTTCCAATGATAACTATTGCTTCCAATTGCTCCCCACTCCCTTGTAGTATAAATGCATTGTATTACATTGAATGAATATCAAACATTTTTTACAAAAAAAATATTAATTTATTAGGAAAGGATATTGAAAAATTCATTTTACAAAGTGGGTTTTAGGTTAATTTTTTAATGATATCTAACACCATAGAGAGACAAGGTTAAATATTAGAGTTTGACTTTATTGAAGAAAGGGAACTTTCCTACTCAAGGAAAATCAAAACATTAATATTAATGTCACTTTTTTTCAAATTTGAGGAACGAAGAATAATAGTGTAATAGGGAATTATATTCTTAAAATTAAGAGTTTTTAATAATTACACCAATAATATCTATAAATTAGTTAATAAAATATTATTAAATTTAGTTATTATATATTATAGAGAAGTAGAAAAGAGTAAAGCTATTTTATGGTCTTATTTTACTAAATTATCTATTTTAATCCAATGGGAGTCTTCAAGAAAAAATACATTTTAATAGGGATGTAGCACGCCTCCGATTTGCTTATGTTGTTAGACAGTACCTTTACTGTCATAGACCTTGATACCTTTTTATTGTTTTATGATCGTTGACATTGGAGCGATGATGGTGTTATATTTTGATGAGATACACTATATGGATGCTTATGGTTTTATGTTATGCTTTTGATTAACATATTTTTTATTAAGTTAATATTAATATATGTTCATTTGTTGATTAGTGATACTTTAATTTCATTAATCTTGATGTGACTGTATTGGTGAAGAGGATGGGATTACATCACTCACTTGCGATTGCCCTGTGATTCCGTGATTTCTCTTCACGGTGTAATTGTTATGTTTTATCCATGTACGAATTTCGTCTTGATTGTAGGATTGCATGTACTGGACATTGTCTCCACCTAGCTTCATAGGTCTCAGCATGTCCATATCCCAACAATATTGTTGATTGGAAGATAGTAATGGGGTTCCCTTGTCAAACAACAATCCAAGTCACACTATATCGTCAGTTCATGCTCAGTATGTCGTAATGTCATGTTGTCCTTGTTTATATTGATAATTAATTATCTACAAGGTTGTTTGTGAAAATCAATGATTAACAGGTTTAAATGATTATTTATGTATTTTAGATTAAAGTTGTTAAAAGCTTTAATTTAATTTAATTAATTTCATTTCATTTATGTGGTAAAGTAATTTAATCCTTGTGGTTAAATTTATTTTATTAAATAAATAAATTAATCAATTAAATTTATTAAGCAAATAGTTTAATTGTATTTGTAAAGTGTATAGATTAAGTTATTTAAATTTATTTTGAAATTAAATTGTGTTTTAAATTATTTAAATGCAAAAATAAATTGTGAATGCATAAGAGGAAATATCTATAGTGATTGAAAAAAATATTTTTAATTTTGACTAAGTGTTGAGGGAATTAATGGGAGATTTGATGGAAAAAAAGAGGATATCTTAAAAAATTGGTTGTTGAAATGGAGGAAGATTTGACTCTGTATTTTTGCATTTGTTTGGAAGTGGAGATTTTGGAAGAGGTTTTGGAAGATTGAATTTTGCAGGGAAGCTCAACTTCAATTTTCATTTCTTCAAGCTTTAGGAAAACATGTTCTTTATTGTTTTATGTTTAAAGCTTTGTTTAAATTTTACATGGAAAGATTAGAGGGATCTGTGTGGCCACATAGAGGTATTGCTTTTAAATTTTGAAGGATGTTTGTAAAACTATTTTGTGAATTTTAAAGCCTCTAAAAAAATTATGAAAACCTTAGACCCTCTTTAGGGGAATTGAATTTTGATAATAGAAAATTTAAGGGAGGAAACAACAAAAGATTTGAAACCTCTTGTGAGTTTGGTTTGAGGATTCTCTACTAAAATTTGTGTGATGATGTACTCTTGTAATTTTTCCTGTGAAAACTATTTCTTTTAAAAATTTGTCTTTTCAACAATTGAAATTTGTATCTTTGTGAAAATGATTTTTTTAGTATAAATAAATTGAGGAATTTTCTTGAAATCTGATACAAGGGAACCTTAAAAGAAAAAATTAGAAAGAAGGTTGGGGGCCATTACCCCTGGCATACAAAAGAAGAAACACTTTGCTATGGAAGCTGATACATTGCATTCTAATGTGATCCTCCCATGTGGGGGTTGGTGGGCAATCCCTCTTTACTTACGACCATGGCTGCTAGTTGCACTAGGTATTTGGGGTTAGATATTATTAAAATTTCTTTTAATTTAATATATATATTATATATATTATATATAATATAGATATTATATATATTATATATAATATACATATATATATTATATTTTAAATATTTTTTTATTTTTAAATGGATTGGAATTTAAATTGATTTTATAAATATATATTTAAATAATATTTATATATATAAATAATTGTATATATATTAAGTATATAATTATATATATATATGTTTAATATATTTTTATATTTAAATATAATTATCTTTAGATTATTTTATTATAATAGATGCAAATATTTATTTTATAATAAAATAATTTTATTTAAAAAATTGATTTTTATCATTATGTGTAATTGAGGAAAATGGAATTAAACAATTAGTTTTAGAATTCCTTAATGTTCCAAATGTAATTATATTTACTTTGAGTATTTGCGAGTGATGTGCAATTGAGTTAATTGGATTTAGGAAATCCTAATAATATTTTATTTAATTGTCTGAAATGTTTCTAAGTGGTGTTTTCTCTTATTCACATTGGTTGAGAAAAATGGGTTAAATGGGTTTATAAGTCTTCTAGATGTATTTTCTTTGAGATGGGGTTTTTACTCATGATGGTTTAGCTTTTGTATTAACTTGGATAGTGCACGTGGTATTTTACTCAGTATGGACACCTGGTTCTATGAATAGGTTGTGTTGTATATTGTTATTGAGTTGGTATTTGTAATTGATTTATGTGCACCTTGTCTACCCAATATTAGTCAAATTGTTTCCTTAGGTTGTTAGTAGGGGAGTGGCTCTTCATGTGGGTCGACACACAAAGTGGTGCCTGGGTAACTCATGTAGAGTTAGTTTAATTAGTGAAAACTAAATAAATATATTAGGGAAAAAGGGTAGTTTAAACACTTAACTTATTAAAAGTGCCTTGCTCATGGATTCAAGGGCTAGTATAGACTTGGTGCTAAGATGAGAAGGATTGGAATGGAAAGATCAATATCTTGTCTCTATGAAAGATAATCAATTTCGCATTGGATTGCATGTGGGACCAGGTTTCGTAAGAGGTCACCAAGGTAACCCAAGATAACAGCCAAATCCTAGGAAGATTCACTAGGGTAACCGATGCAACTTTTTGATGACACTCCTCCTATGACAACTATTAGTCAGTCTGATTGTATTGTGCAATGGATCATTATAATTTGGAAGCATTGTAACCATTTTTTTAGTATTGTACTTGTGTAGTTTAGTATTGTTATTGCATATGTCTAGAGGTTGTAGGTTTTTCTTAGGAATCTTTTTTACTACTTCCTAGCACAGGGGGTGGGCCTTTGGGTACCACTTGGTTGGGTGGAATGTGCACCTTACACCATTGGGTCCCCATTTCTTTTTCATGATGGCAGGTACTTCCTAAGGGAGAACTCGTGTGTACCAGTGGATTTGTAATTTTTTCATGTTCTCATTTGTATCAGTTGGGTACCGTGTAATTGTATCACTCCTCAATTTTATTTGAGGAGAATCTTTGTAACATGCAAATGTAACACTTATGTATAAACTATCTCATTTGGAAATGAGCATTGTAATTGTAATATTAAATGAATGCATTGTGTGAATGAATCATTATTGTACTTTATATCTTATGTGATATATTTTAATGTTATTGAATTTTTGGTCTTATATTTATGAGTAATAATCATATGTTATGCTTAGTTACTTTTGTTAGTTACAGGTATTGTAAGTAAGCGTTGTCACGTACCTTAGATAATGTATGTGTTAGTGTAGTTTACTTGTTTAATTACACTTTAAAGAAAAAAAATTGTTCACTTTCGTTATGTGTGTTACATTCTCTAGGGTTTCATGGTGGGCATTACACATGGTATCATAGCCCAAGTTTAAACACTGGGTGCTTTGGGATAATGTTGAAACCATTAAGTTGTTAGTTGCATAGGATTTAAGTTTGTGTACCTTGTCTTATACCGTAGTTTGTCTATGTAGGATCATGCCATCTAGGCAAGGTCGTGGTAGAGGTCGTGACCATGTAGGCGGTCACGAAGGTAATCAGTAGAATTCACCTCCCATTATTTCCCATGACTCAAATCGTGAGGAACAATAGGCTTCCCAAAATGCTCCCGAAGGTAGTGGTCAGAATTAGGGTCCACCAAGGATCGAGAACGCTCAGTTGCGTCATTTATTAGAGGATACACTATCTCATCTGGGTTCGAGGCAGGATAGGGATTAGGATATTATGGGTGAGAGAGAGGTTCCAACACAGTCAGAGGCAGTCATGGCTGAACATATGAGAGACCTACTTAGAGCTCATCCACCTACATTTGATGGTTTGGGTAGTAAATTAGAGGCTAAGATGTGGCCGATAGATTTGAATCGGTATTTTTCTATGTACCCTTATGGTAGTAACACCAAAGCTAGATGTGCGATCATGCACCTAAGATATTTTGTATCTACCTAGAGGAGGTTGGAGGAGAAAAAGCTCCATATTGATAATGTCTGTATCTTGGATTTGTTCTTAGAGAGGCTTAGGGCTAGATTTCTTTCTGACCATTGGCGTCAGCATCATGGAGATGAGTTCCATGCCTTGCGATAGATGGCTATGTTGGTGGAATAGTATGAGCATCATTTTTATGAGCTCAATCAGTTTATCGGAATCAATGATGATGAGGGCATGCTCATTCAACATTTTATCAGGGGCTTA
Organism: Sequoia sempervirens; assembly: GCA_007258455.2. Taxonomy (NCBI): domain Eukaryota; kingdom Viridiplantae; phylum Streptophyta; class Pinopsida; order Cupressales; family Cupressaceae; genus Sequoia; species Sequoia sempervirens. The sequence continues at coordinate 24,193 of VDFB02128091.1, forward strand.
AATGCTTGGATTAGTGGTGGTGTGTGGGTTTTCGAACCCAATACTATGGAGATAGTGGTGGAGAAGGCCAAATTGGTGGAGGAGAACCTAGCGATGGCATTAGGTAGTCACACTAGAGTACATATAGGTAGTTCTTTAGCTACAGGACCGAGTGGACGTTGTGGCCAAACTTAGGGAGCTAGACCACCTAGGACATAAGTGTTTACCGCAATTGGAATGATATCATAATTCATAGTGGAAACAAAAGAGTTTCTAGCAGAGACAGGGTGGCAAATATCAGTCAGGTGGTGATAGGAACTGGAGGTGAAACAAACACAACTTTGAGCAGTCGACACAGAGTACATAGTCTACCTATAGGGGTAGTGTTCAATAGTCGAGCACACCTCCTAGAGGTA
>VDFB02128092.1:0-14345 GCA_007258455.2 Sequoia sempervirens
TTGCGTAGAGGGATCAGAGCGGTTGCTGGTTTACGAGTTCTTGCCTAATAACAGCCTTGACAAAATACTCTTTCGTGAGTTTACAACACCTAAATTTAAAATGAGTCATGATCTGATACTTGTTCTTCCATAGGCTAATCAAGTTAAATTCACATTTAAAGAATTTTATTTGCATGAATGGCTATAGATCCACAGAGGAGTAAGGAGCTTGATTGGCACAAGCGTTTAAACATCATACTTGGAATAGCTCGTGGGCTTGTATATCTGCATGAAGATTCTCAGTTGCCCATCATTCATCGGGACATTAAAGCAAGCAATATTTTGCTTGATCAGAAAATGGAGCCAAAGATATCAGATTTTGGCTTAGCGAAACTGTTTTGTCGAGATGACACTCATACCAACACAAGGGTTGCAGGAACACTGTAAGAATCTAATAAATTTACTATCCTTATTTGTTTTTTCTTCGGAAACTATTTCTTAAAAGTTATTTATCTTGTATCCATAATGTTTTTTTTATTTGGAGGATTGTTGTTTAAATCTAACAGTTCTTTCTAATTATGCAGTGGGTATATGGCACCAGAGTATGTTGTAGGAGGTCATCTATCTATTAAAGCTGATGTCTATAGTTTTGGTATTGTCATTTTAGAAATTCTATGTGGAAGAAAGAACACTGATAATAGATTGCCTTTTGGATTTCAAAGCCTAGTAGAATGGGTAAGATAAAAACAAGACATGTTAATATACTTGTTTCTCAAAATTATACATCTTATGAAGATATGCACAAATTATTGTTATGCAGCTATGGAGATGTTATAGAGGAGGAAATATTATGGATGTGATTGATAGAGAAATAATAGAAAGTTTCTCTGGAGAACAAGTTTCAAGATACATTCATGTGGGTCTTTTATGTACACAAGCAAATGCATCACTCCGTCCATCAATGTCTGATGTATATGCAATGCTTTCAAATCATTCTATGACCAACTTACCATATCCCACATATCCTGCATATGTAAATGTTACACAAATAAATATCCCATTACCAATCCCACCTACTTCATCCACCACTCAATTGATGTACCCATCTATCAATGATACATCAATATCAAATTTAGATCCTAGATAATCCCACTTACTTTTCTCTAGGCTATAACAATAGCTATAAAGCTTGCATATTAAGCTTCACATGTAAACCAAAGTCTCAATAATAAGTCAAATATCTCTTTATTTCGCTGTGCTAAAGAAAAGATCTATCACAAAACGTTAAGAATGACCACAATATTCTTCCACAAGGAACTTCTCTTTTTCTTTTTCATTTTTAATAATGACAAAGGAATGCATTTAAAGTAAAGAGTTGAAATTTTATCCCATTTTATTAATTTTATTGCAAAGAATAAGACATAATATAATGATATTATTGTGTTTTACTAATTAAATATAATATTTTAAATTAAAAAAAATATTATTAGTTTTGTTTCTATATGAATTAATTAATAAAGGAATTGATCGTAGCATTCTTTTAGAAGAGTAATGACTAAATAGGTCACAAAACTTATTTATATTTATTTTTTCATATTATACTTAAAATAATAAGTTATATTTTTTGTTTGAGAAAGGAAGACACTAGAATAAGAAGTGATAATTTTGATCTATATATTGTTTATAAAAAATATTTAAATTACTAATATGATGAGGATGTACATCCTTCACCACTTTTTATTCATATTTTTTTTACATATTATTATTATTATAATTTTTTCTTATATTATATTAATGTTAAAGAATAGTTCCTTGAGTCAATGCTTATATATGTACAGTTGAAATTTGCATAACTTTACCAATTCCCATTTATTCTTGGGCTCATTTTGATGAAATGATTTAATTTACAATTACATATATTGAAAAATGACACAATATTTTGTGAAGTTGATATTATTCACCATTTTGTCACCCCTCTCCATTTACAATCATTTCCATACTTGTAAAAAATCTAAATAATTTATAACATATGAACTAGAGAAGCTGTTAAATCTAGGTCTCATAGCCTATTAAGATCCAATCATGTATTTAATTTTTATTTTGGATCCATTTCATGGTTCCTTAGTGGAAATTGGTTAGAAAAAAAATTACTCTACGGTCAACATTGAATCAATTACCAATTCCTTGCTATGTTTTTGTGTCATGGTTTCATGCACTTGTGAATTTATTCACAATCTTGTGCCTTAATGTAGGTTCACAATCTTATGCATAGAAACCTACTATAGCTTTCCCAAGTCCCATTGAATCCCAAAATTGTAGTTCTACATTCCTAGATAAAAACTCAATAACCAATCCTAAGGATATATGTCAAGAGCTAGACAATGGAGCAAGAATCATGACCAAACTATGGTAGTTAAGAGGTTGATTAGTAGGAGTGAGAATTTACCCTACTCTTTTGGCTCTAAAAATCCATGGAGGGTGATCCTAGAGGTCTTTAAAAGGGTAATTAAAAGGAAATAAAAATAACACACTAGGTCCTAGTAAGCCATTAATAGTGTATATGAAAGCCTCAAGGATTTGTTACCAAGCTATCAAATATAATTTCTTACTATGAATGGATCAATAGATGTTTTCCAAGAAAATAAAAATAATAAATTCAACATACAACTTAAGGCATAATACAAATTCCTTCCCTTGATATAAACTCCCTTAAACATTCCCTACTATAGATGCAATCTAAATTTCTAACAACTGTAACCCTCTAATTGTTTATCTATCACAAGATTTCAAATGATTAATCAAAATTTGTATGCCTGAGTAATACAGATTGGTAATCTTCAAATCAAAAACTGATCTACAAAGAATAAATAGAATTTTGATTTCAAATAATTTTTTTATTATATTACTAAAATAATTAGTGCCTTAGTTCATTTTAGTGATAAAGTCCAAGCTTGAGAAGAATGTAAGCATTGTTGTAATTTTTGAGAAGAATGTAAGCATTGTTCTAAATTTCAAATGATTCATGGAATAAAAATATTCACAAAATTAGCTCTACTTCAATGATTCATAAGTGGTTAAAGATATCTAATATATTATACTATGAAAAGACTCTTCTCAAATGCTTTTAATTTTTTTTATAGATATCACTCCACCTAATTAATCAAAAGAATAACAAGTTAGTAAATGTGATTGAAAAGATCTATTTAAAAATACCATTAAACACCTTATTGAAATGGGGAGACATGTAACTAGAGAGGTGATCCTATTGGGCCATGCCTTCTTTAGATTTAGAAATAATGAATGCAAAATCCCCAAACTTAAAAATTGAAGGTGATGGATGGAGAAAAATCAAGTCATACATAATCACAAATGTGCTATTCCACATAATTTAATATATATAGGAGTCTTAAGATATTTCTAGATCATAGGCCAACTTAAAAAATATTTAATATTTTCCCTTTTTTATCTTTATCTAGATTTTATATTCTAAAACATTGCATTTAATAATTGTTCCTCTAATTTACATATCCCAAAAATCCCCCTTAATGTCTGCCACATATGCTTTAGCATTTACCATTATTTTTTTTTCTTTCTCTCTCCGGTGGTTGCAACCAAGTGTTCAGACTCACTCAAATTATATTCTCATGTGATAGCTTTAAACCATCTCTAAGATCTTCAAATCTTACTCCTTTCAATTCTCTCCAAATTTTGTGGTAGTATTTAAAACCATTAACTTTCAAATCTTCAAAAAACTTCAATTGGATGTACTCTTCTTGTAAAATTGCTATCTGTAGCTTTTTATTTTTTTATGTCTTACAAGACCATCAAACCTCTTTTGATTACTATCATTTTCATATATGAATATTTATACTTGAACAACCTTTTCAACATACCTATAATCTTTTTCCAATTCGATCCATAACTCCATACACAATCCATTTGCATGCATCATATCATAGATTCACCCTTCCAATTTCTTTTCCAACACATCTTTTCAAAATGATTCTTCAATCCACATTTGATACAAAAACATAGATCCCAACACATATCCTTTGTATGTCCTTTCCTATTATAATGAGAACCCTACACACATTGCATTCTTGATTCACTTGAACCTATAACATTATTTTCTTTACTTTTCTTTACTTGTAACATATCAAAGACCTTTATATTTTGGCCTCATAATTGACTCAATGGACTCTCTAATTCTTTGGCCAAACTTTCCTAATCCTTGACCTTTATATCCCATTCTTTTCATGATTTTGAAACCAACTTTATTTTCGTTACAACTCACAAGATTTTTAGATTGAAACACATTATCATCTTCATCTTTAAATTCTTCATCAAAAACAAATTTAGCTATATCAAACAAACCAATTGATTTATCATAGAACAAGACAAATCTTCAGTACCACATAAAAAATCATATACTGGCTTTGATTTCAAACATTCATTGCATGCTACTAATTGATCTTTTCTTTCGTTTTATCAAATAACTTCAATCTTTCTTCTACCCTTTTGTTTTTGTCTTTAACTTTATCCACTTCAATTTTAAAATCATAAATTTTGATCAACTATTCAATTTTTTGTATTGAAACCTTTTGTAAATATTTTAACAATTTTGAATTAAATTTCTTAAATTCTATTAGTTCTTCCTCCAAAACATTTTTTCTTCCCTTTTCTTTCATATCAGATTTTCTCATTCATACAAATGATTGTTTATTTTCTTGATTCCTATTTGTTTGACAGTTTCGCGTGCCTTCACTCTTCCGAGATTTCTCATTCACCAAATATGACTATATCTATTTTCTTTCACTAATTTTTCTCTCTGATTTCTTATCGATTCATTTGCTGCAATAACTTGCAATCTTTGGTGGCGACCTTTTCCTCATCAAACACTAGCGGATCCTTATAAATTTTATTGCCTGTGGTTCATCTTCCTTATCGATGGTGGTTTCTGTGACCTTCAGTATTCACTTTTATTGCGACCTCTATTGCAAACTTATTGATGCAAACAACTAATTTTTCATTAATTTATGCGCCCCTTACAATGGGAGCTTATGTTATTTGGTGGGTGAGATTGACTGTTGTGATCTGCAAAGAACCAGTGGCTTCTAATTTGCATCGTATCCTAAAACAAAATAGCGGCGGCTCAAATAAATTCTGTGATCCCTCTTTGAATGACAATTTGTTCCAATCAACCGACTACGGCCTCACCTTATTCAATTGCGACTTTTCTCCTTACATCTCCTGTGATCTACTATTATGGCTGGGTTGGCGGCTTCAACACTTCAAATGCTTTCCATTTTCATTGGCTGCGATTCTTTCTCCAAGCGGTGATTAATGCAATCTCTTTGCAAACAACTTACTCTCCTTTCAGTGTTTCCTTTAAAACTGCAATCTAGTTTCTTCAGACTTCTTTAGGGATTCAAGAATCTCCTACGAACTATGCTTGGTTGCGGCCTTTAAAACGTCCTCCTGCCAGCAATCTTCTCTCTAACGAACAATGATAGATTATGGAAGATTCATTAATCTCTTAACAACAGCTTCATTCGACTACCAATGATCTGATGGTGACTTCCAATCATTTTTGCCACGATCACCATCTATATGCATCAACCTCAGGCGACTTAGGCTTTCATATCTGCGGTGTCTTCCTATTTTAACAGCAACCTTTTCTTCTCTTGGCTTGGAGTGTTGCGATACAGTGATCTCCTTACTACAACGATCTGAAGTTCTAATCAACAACATCTAATATTGATCCTTCAAGTGTCGATTTTCAAGCGGTGTCTTCTTCTTTGTTGATTGTTAATAATCTCCTTTGCTAGCGATCTAGCATCTTCCCACAGTGATGGCTTTTTAAACAATCTCCTGCAGTGGCAGCGACTTTTGCAATTTATCCTTTAATCACCCAGTGATCCTTATATGGTGGTTCGGACACATTACAAGAGGCCGCGAACTTCCATTTATTCAGTAACTCTTACAAACCTTCGATTTTACTAGTAACACCGTTTAATGCAGCGATTGACCTTCCATCTTAGATGGCAAAACAGTCCTTTTGAATCTGACAACTGCGGCTTCTGCAAACATTTTTCTTCAGATCTCCTTTGAAAAATGTAATGCTTCTCCAAACTGCGGGCTCCTTGGCTGTGACTAGGCTATCGACTCTTCCTTCCTTTGTCTGCGGACTTTCTTTGGGTGGTTTTCTTAGCAATTTCTGGTGATTCAAAAAACAACGATCTCATTTGCTTGCGATCTTACAAATGTTAATGTCTTTTGCAACTTCCTTGATCTTCGTTATCTCTTCGATCTTTGATCTGCTTTTCATCTAGCTGATACCACTTGAAGGTGGTGGATGGAGACAGATCGAGTCATATATAATCACAAATGTGTTGCTGCACACAATTTCTATTGCTTGCATAAACTAATTACAATTGCCTCAATGTACAGAAGTTTTAGGACATTTCTAGATCACAAGATTTAACGAATATTTAATGTTTTCCTCTTTTATCTTTATATTTTTTATATTCTAGTACTTTGCATTTAATATTTGTGCCTATGATCTAATTATGATTGTGAGTGTGGAAGAAATTACATATCCTAACAAACATAAAATATTCAATCTCAAACATTGTGTTGAACCAAAAGAAAAAGCTTGTGCTAATTGAGTCTAAGGACTATATATAGAATATTATGTAATAATCATAAAAACATCTCTTATTATATAAGTACAATATATTTACAATTGGATATTACTACTTTCATCTTGATAGGAAAAAATGATATTTCAACCTTGCAATTATAATAGGTTAATATATTTGAGTGCAGGGGTTGAAGGGGGTACTCCTATTATGAGGTTTGAGGATGATGACCCCCTGATGGGGGGTTCATGGGCCAAAATGTTTTAGCAGGGATTTGGGGATAACATCCCTAAAAGCCACATTTTCTATATATTTTATCATTATAAATTTGGACCATTTAGATCATTAGGTCACAATTATGTGGACTTTGCTTGCTCTAGAAGATAACCCTATTTTATGAGACCATTGTATTAAGGTTTAATATTGCACTATCATATTGTGTGTGAGAGTTGATAGTTGTCAATTTTCCATCGGATCTTTGGTTGGTGATACTCTTGTGAGAAGCTTGCCTTCCACGTATATTGTAATCTTGTTAACTTCAAAAAAAAAAATTGGGTAGCCTTTGGAGTGTGGGGTTTTTCTCTTGAAAAAGTTAAATCCCCATGTAAAATCATTGTTTTGTGGTATGCATGATATTTGTGTTTTTTTTTTTTTTAATTTCTATAATTGTTCTAAAGATCTAATAAATTTTGCATAACTCTCATCTCAATATTAGTGTAGAAAATTATTTTACTACCTTAATTTCCTTTACAAGTAGTATTAGAGCTTGATTACCTCTGGTTTTAGTTGTGGTTTGTTTAGATTTTTGAACTAATCTAGTTTTGAGTGGGAGCTTGTGTAGAAGATACCGTGTGATCTTGTTGCAAAATTTTTCAAAAGATAATTTCATCATAAGTAGAATAGAGGTAGAGATTTGTTTTGGTAACAATTTTGAGATGTGGAAGTTGAAGATGGAGGATCTATTAATAGATCGAGATCTATTGAATGTTGTTGATGATAGTGTTTCAAGGCCTACAAATGCTACTTTGGCTGCTCAATAGGACATTATGGACCATAAATCAATTGGTCTAATCAAATTGTTCCTAGTTAAATTTGTTTTAACTAATTTCCATGCAGATTCCTTTGAAAAGAAGTTCTACATGGAAGAAACTTGGTGAGATACATCAAGCCAAATATTTAGTGAACAAGATTTTATTGAGGAAGAAATTGTATTCCTTGAGAATGGAGGAGGGAAAATGAATTGTAGATGACATGGAAGAATTTAACATGTTAGTGGCTCAATTGACATTAGTTGGTGTAAAAATGGATAAGGAGAGATGTTAGATCTTTCTTTGTTTTTTTCTTAATTCATGGGGTTCTCTTCTTGTGGCTATTAGGATTAATTCTATTGTCTTGAAGGTCAAAAATTTGGGTTCTTTTATTTCTAAAGAGTTGAGGAAGAAGGTATCCATAAATGCCAATAAGGCCCTAGATGTTCATCGAAGACCTAAGGAAACATGCAAGAAGAATGAAAAGCATGATAAATCCAAGTCCATGGAGAGATCCAAATATCCTAGAAATCCCAAAGCTATTTGTTGGAACTACAATAAACCTGGACACTTCTATAAGGAGTGTAAATAAGAAAAGAAGAAAAATAATATTTGAGTCTGATTCTAAGTCTAAGAGGGAAGATGGTGATGTGTTCATTATAGCTTTATCTACTCATGCAGGTAATGGTGCATGATTAATTGACTTAGGGGCATCTTTCTATATGACCTCTAATAGAGATCGGTTTTCTAAATATGAAGAATTTGATGGAGGTAAGGTGTACTTGGGTGATGATTCTCAGCTAAATATTGTTTTCCATGATAAAATGTTTCTTGATTGTAGAATAAAAAAATTAATTGTGTGCTGTTATATCCCTAGATTTACATGAAATTTATTATATATGAGTAAAATAATAAATATGAGTGTGTGAGTAATATTTTCTATTATAAGATGCAAGATGGTTAGAGGTGTTATGGTGATTTCTAGAGGTGTTAGATTTGACACATTGTATAAGCTTGATGCATACATTGTTGAGTGCAATAGTAATTTTATGAAAAGAAAGTTTGTGACTACTTCATTGAAAGAGACGAGGATTTCATCTTCAATGGATGGTCATGGCTCTTAGGTAATCAAAGATGCTCTTTCTTATGAATGAAAATTACCCACACAGAAGACTATGCTATGGCCCTAGAGACTTTGCCACATTGGAGAAAAGGGTCTAAGGACCTTGAAAAACGAAAACCTTTTTGAAGGGTTGATTGGACGTAATCTTGAATTTGATTTCTGCAAGCAGTTTATTTATGGTAAGTAAAACCATATTTAATTTTACTCAAGTTTTCATAAATATTGTGGTGTATTGGATCTTATTCATTATGTTGTGTTTAGTCTTGTAAATGTCCCTTCAAGTGGAATATATATATATATATATATATATATATATATATATATATATATATATATATATATATATATATATATATATATATATATTATGTTTCATTTATTGATGATTATAGTAGATAGACATGGGAATATTTTCTAAATTATATATCTAAATTTTTTAGTTGATTTAAAGAATTTAAAGCAATGGTCAAGTCAAAAAATGGAAAGAAAATAAAATGTTTGAGGACTAACAAAGGAAGTGATTTTTTCTTTAATGATTTTGATATATTTTGTAAAGATTATGGAATTAATAGGTTGAAAAATCTATATTCTCCACATCAGAATGGAGTTGTAGAAAGAATGAATAAGAAACTGATAGAGAAGGTCAGGAGTACACTAAGTGGTGTTGGTCTAAAACAAAGGTTTTGGGCTGAAGTTGTTGCCACTACTTGCTACCTAATTAACAAGTCTCCTACATCATCTCTTGTTGATAAAACACTTATGGAGGTGTGGTCAGGTCACAAGCATTCACTTACATCTTAAAGTCTTTAGTTGTGAGGCATATGCATTGTACCAAAGGAGAAGTGATTTTTTTGAAGAAAAAGGTTGTGAAAGGTATCTTCATTGGGTACAATTATGGTGTGAAATTTTGCAAGCTTTGGGATCATGTTACATAAAAGGTAATATATAGTAGAAGTGTTATTTATAGAGAAACTAAGCCTTCTTTCATTATATTGCAGTTAGAACAAAGTGATTAGAAAGATGTGTTTCAACTTACTTCAATGTCTAAGAAAGTTGAATCAAGGCCTCTAGATAGACAAGAAGTTGAGAGCTAATCTATCTATGAATCTTCAAAAGAGGAGGAAGTACCTCCAACTCAGCTTATTCAAAAGTCTACAAGGCATAGAAAACCACCAAAAAGGTATTCACCTAATTACTGGAGATGCATATTTTCTTGAAATACTAACATGGATGAACCCAAATCTATAGAAGAGACATTGTGTATAAATAATGTATAATCCTAGAAGATTGTTATGAATGAAGAAATGGAAGCTTTGGAAAAGAATGATACATATGATCTAGTACCATTTCTCGATGGATGAAAACTTGTTGGTTGAAAATGAGTTTTGAAGAAAAAGACTGGTTCAGATGGAGGTATTGAGAAGTACAAAGCACAATTGGTTGCAAATGGTTACTCTCAGATTGAGGGTGTTGATTATGGTGAGATGTTTTCTCTTGTTACAAAAATGATATCCATTATATTATTTCTTTATATTGCTATTGATTTTGATCTAAAGTTTGAGCAAATGGATGTGAAAACAACTTCCCTTCATGGTGATTTAGAGAAGGATATTTATATGACACAACCAGAGCACTACATGGTGTAAAATAAAAGTAATTTGGTTTGTAAATTGGAGAAATATTTGTATGACCTCAAATAGAGTCATAGGATGTGGTACCAAATCTTTTTATACATATGTGTTGAGTTTGGGATTTGAACATTCTATCTCTAATCATTGTGTTTATTATAAAAATTTTGGTGATTGTTTCTTATTTACTATATTATATGTTAATGATATGTTTCTAGAGGAGGGGGACTGACTGCTCAGGACTCTAGGTCATGGGAGAGTCTAGAAAAATAGGATGCCTTGATCTACCTCAAGCTAGAAAAATGTTTCAAAAGAGTTCAAAGTTTAAAGGCTAATAAGGAAGAGCAAACTGGTTGTTTATGTCCTTCTACAAGCTCAAATGTTTCAAGAAGTCAAATGAGTAGATTTTTGGAGTCCAGACTACAACTCAGACACCTTGTTGTTAAGGGACTACAAAATGGGACATAGACTCCATCACAACGTGCTAGCATCTTAGTGGTGCGTTGGCATCCATATAGATAGAGAGTGCAAGGTATAGTCTGAAATCATGAAAAACCTACTAATGGCCTAACTAATGAAGTTTACTATGCTAACCAAAATAGAAAGTAAAAAAATGACAGAATAGCAAGAAGAATACTTTAACTTAATCTAGTCTACAAATTGGCAAAGAAGGGTGAGGAAAGTGCACCTTCCTACCCATGAGATAATATGTTCAAGATCTTCACCTCAAGGAGAACCTGCACACAAAAGACAAAAAAATGTTGGGGCTATGTTTAGAGGACTACCTTAGTCAATCCCCTATTTTGGTGTTTCTACCTCCACGAATAGCCAAATAGAAATGATTGAAGAAATATGATAAAAGTGTTGTTGAAGTGGAAATACCAAGCAATACATAAACAACAATATGCTACGATATCAAATATGATAATGAAAAGTGAATAAGAAACCAAAGGATATCACCTTCTCAACCAAGTGCTTTTAAGGAAAATGGAGGATGGAGCGAGTGTGCAAGCCTTCAATGATCAACATTGTCATGACAACAAAGAGAGTGAATCAATAAAGCACTAACTTGCAGCTTCAATGGAGGTGGTGATGTTTGAAGGAGTTGAAAGTCAGTGTAGAAGTGTGTAGATGCTTAGAATGATAAAAAAGAATGTCTAGAAGATGAGTTGAATGGAGGAGATAGAAATTTGAGAACAAAATGGAGGAAAAGGAGCCATTTGATGTTAGTCTAAAGGGTAAGAGACCTTACACTTAATGTCCAATGGAGGAGCGTAATGCCTCTATGGATTCTAGAGGTGGGAATCATGTTTGGATGACATGCGTCATGCAAACATCCATGCACCCTACTAGTGTCCCACACAGAATATCCCCCATTGACACATAAAATATTTGCCAAGTGGATAGGGGTGAAGCCACAATAGTGGTTTACAATTTGATGGAGGAAGGAAAACTAAGAAAAAATGGCCCCATGGAAAAAAAATTGGTTTTAGGGGTTTGAATGAACCTACAAGTTTGACCGAACCATAAAGGGGTTCGATCGAACTAGGGTTCGACCGAACCCATCAATCACGGGGCCCACATTTCTGCCAAAAACAAAATGGAAAATGCATATTGAGGGGGTTCGAATGAACCCTCATTTGCTAGAATCCACGAGGGTTAGCTAGCCTACAGTTCCCCTGCCTAATTTTTTTTGACTTTGTTCACACAAAAAACCTAATTTTTTACGCTTTGACGCTCAGGTTGAGGATGAAAATGGGGGAATCTTCACAAACCCAATTGGAGTTAGGTAGTCTTCAAAACGAGCTATCCAATGAATATAATTTTAATATGTTTTGGTTTTATTATGTATTTGTTTTTTTAGTTTTATTAAATAATAGTTTTTCGTTGAAAATGAAGGTCTCTATTCTACACATGTGGAAAAATAGCAGATTATCAAAAAAAAAATTGAAAAATATGAGTGCACTAGATATTGAAGTCCTTGATCCAACAAAAAAATAATAATTGAATTTCGATATATACAAAAAAAAGTTACGCGTTATACGGTTGTGCTATGTTTGAATTGTCATTGGTTTGACTTCGAAACTTGATTAAAGAAAAAATATTCAATAAAAAACTATCTAACCAAGTGAAAGCACTAGATATTAGAGTTACAAATCTAAATTCGAAAGAATTAGAATTTTATCCTTCATGGAAAAAAAATTATGCGTTATACGGTGTGCGCCACTTTAAAAAAATGCTTTTTTTGAAAAAAACTAGTTTTTGTGGGAGATGGAAAAAGAAGTGCAATTTGATTCCAAAAATTTTGAGAAAAATATTTTTAGAATTTACAAACAAAATGTGATGAGACTCTAGTTTGCATCATCTTCAAATTCCTCATGGTTTAGCTGCTATAGGTGTCCGAAGGTGAAGATTTAGTTAAAAATAAAAATTCCAGTGTCCAGTTTGGCCAAAAATTGTAAACCACTATTATGGGATCACCCATAGGGAAAGGTGGATGAAATAAGGATTGTATTATTGGACGTAATTTTCCAAGGTATGAGGTAGCGTAAATATGAAATTTTCCTAGGGGTGCAAATTCATGCCATCACATTTTTCCCTCACTTTAGCAAGCATAAGTGTTAGTGAATGCATGGTAAAGTAGACTGAAAGCTGAGGAATGTATACTTGAACTGTCAAGGAAGCATACTACAATCTAGCAAACTCAGGTGTAGGAGTGAGATGGGTCCACAAGTACTCATTCCTATGGAGATTTGAACAAAAGCATTGTATGTGCTCGGTCCTATGGAAGGTGAAAAAAAGGCTCTATTAGTGCTCAGTCCTACATAATTGGCTCCACGAATGCTTAGTCCTACAGAAGATGAACAAAGGGTTCTACAGGTGCTTTGTCTTGTAGAATGAAAATGCTTCATAGTTTCTCGGTCTTGCAAAGGAGGCACCACAAGTGCTCAATTTTGAGGGAGGCTAGATTTGAAAGGCTTTGTAGATTCTAATTGACCCTCACAAGTGCTCGATCCTATAAAGAAACATGTAAATCTATAGACAAAGCATGTTAGGCAAGAAAAAAGTCATGTAGACAAACATACATTCATATCTCAGAACAAGCAATTGAAGGAGAAGCTTTCAAAGGGGTCCCTCAGGAACCCTTCAAAAGAAAGAAGGGTTAGCTCAAGGGATGGTTTGTTTTAAAAGCAGTGACATTATTTGCAAACAATCTTGTCATCAAGGAATCCTTTTGAAATATTCTCTTTCATCAAGGAATCTGAAAAAAAAGAATGGCCTCCTTGAAGGCGAATTACTTTTGCTATGAATTCAATTTTAAAAGAAAATCTTGTTAAGGGGATCCTTTTTGAAAGATGTGATTTTTGAAAAATGCAAATATTTTCAACAAGGGATTTGTTGGCCATCAAATACACCTTATTGAGAATTAGAGAGGTAACCCCCCCTTAGGATGGTGCATGCAAATTGAAGGAGCACATGACATCCTAAGAAAAGGAAGAACATGCAGAGATGTCATGGCCCACGATACATGAAAAGATGTAGACATTAAAATGTTGTTGCACATGCGAGGGGCAACACATATGCACCAAAAAATCAAGAATCAAGAAAAGAAGAGAGAAATATAAAAAGGAAGATAAACAAAGACAGAAATCAAGAGACAGGGGGATCTGATAATTCAGGGTCATAACTGCTCATAGATATAGATAAATATATATAATATAATATACATATGAACTATCATCAATCCCCTACTATATCATATCATGAAGAAGGGTATGTGGAAACAAAGTAAAAATAAAAAATTGGGTCAACATGGATTTTAAGCCTAAATGCCCCCAACTCTTTGCATTGTCCCCAATTATCAAAAATCAAGGCACAACAAATAGAAGAATTATGGAACATATAGAAGTTTGTGAAATAATGCACTCTTGTATCCAAGCACCTA
>VDFB02128093.1:0-45599 GCA_007258455.2 Sequoia sempervirens
CTATTGGAAGAACTCAGAGAATTTATTTTCATTGATAAAGATATCCTTGCTTCAAAGGTTTTCCTCTTGTTGAAGAGGTGGTGAATTTGATCTACAATTTATGCACATGAAGGGATAATGTTTATTATTGTGACCTAAAAATGCTCTATTAAAAGTTGCAGTAGTGGAAGATGGAAGGTACATGGTTCTTTGCATACTTTCATTTGCTAGCTCTGCCATATTAAATACAATTGTTGTTTCATTTAAAGTGTTTCTCTAGTATTCAAAGATTTTCTAGTATGGATGGTTTGAGTGAATTTGTATATCCTAGGGACTTCCTTCCACTTGCATAATCATATGTTTCAAGCCCAGGTTACCACCATATTAGCAATTATCCAAGTGATCCTTCATTTGGTCATGTGTATGATTATGCATATTATTTAAACCTAGATTTGCAAGTATATATGTATTACCAAACTAAAGTAACCATGTCATTAGAAGCCTTAATATAGATTTCCAAGAAGATTTAGAAGTCTAATAATCCTCAAACATTTGACACCACAAGGTACATGAACCAAAGTGTGTATAAGCCTATGCTAAGCCAAAAAATCAGAGCTATGTTGGAGAGAAAAATTGAAGAGTTGAACAAAAGGGTGATGTATCTACATGATGATGACCATACTAGATCTACTATTCAAGTTACTACCCCTCTTGTCAATTATTTTTATCCCTTGTAAAACCAATTAGACTTATCATGGGTTGATTACAAGGTTGAAATTATGCCAACTCTAGTCTATAAGAAGATGCCTGGATTTAATGGATACAATGTGTGTGAAGGAGATGCACATGTCCAAAGTTTTTCTAGCTTCATGGAGAAACATTCATTTGGAGATTAGGATATGTGGATGATATTTTTTATTAGATCTCTTGAAGCTAAAGCTAGGGATTGGTACTTAAATTTTCCTAAGAAGTTATTTTCTTGCTGGTATAAACTAGTGGATGCTTATAGAAAAGAATTTGCAAAAGAACCTTTTGACCTTGTCACAAGGTTAAAGCATATTGAAAAACAAGATGAAAATTAAAGCATTGCTTTCAGTTACATATTTTTTGTTGCTCTTTCACTAATCCCTAAAAATTTTAGATCTAGTACCTCAGATTGCATTCATATGTTTTTTGAAGCTTTTGAGGAGGGATCAAGTACACTATTAAAAAGAATTTTAGAATATTGAATGTGCAGATGGCTTACACATGTTTAGATAATATGGAGAAAGTGAGGAATGAACATGTGCAAAGTCTTTTGTCTTCAATTGTGGGTAAACATCCTAATGAAATTAGCAGCTGTGTGAATAAAAATGATCATATGTCTTCAGTTTTAAATATAGACAAGTGCATACCTGAGAAAGAAGAAGTTAAGAGTGATGCAATGTGTACCATTGATGTTCATGATAGTGAAAATGTTTGTATCTACCCTCAAGTGAATGTAAATAAACAACTCAATGATGACACCCAGTCCAATATTGAAATGCAGAAAGATGTAGATTACTATCATGATAGCCCAAAAGTAAGCAAGAATGAACAAATAGTAGCCTATTCCCTGTGATGAATTGTGACCATGCTTTTGACAAGGTTGTTAGCAATTCAATCTCCTATGATTGGGGAAATCCTATTTATGATCAATCCATCGAGTTTTCAGATTTTGATGATGGTGATATCATGGTATTGTTAGAATAATAAGTTATTTCACTTAATTAATTTAATCATATTGGTTAATTAATTAAGTCACTTATCACTTTATTTTTTCTTAAGCTAAACTTAGGCACATTAATAATTAATTATTAATTAATAAATGTGCACACTAGGGTTTCCTTTTAGGGTTTGATCTCATTTCTTAAGGATTGATCTCATTGTAATTATTCATTCTCTTGAATGTATTTTTTGCTTGAGGCTTGGAGAGCATCTTTGTTGTTCTGGTTATTTTTTCTTTGTGATAGGTTATTGCTTGCAAGTGTTCACTGGGGTTTGTGAGGTTGGTTTTTCAACTTCTTCATGGTATCAAAGCTTTAGATCTGTAGATGCATGTTCATATTTTTGAAAGTATTTCCTTACAGTGATTTTTAAGTGCAAAGGTTTCAAGCTAGGCATCGCTTTGCAAGATCTAGGGGTAGCCTTTTTTTTGGGCATTTTTGGGAAAAATGGAGGTCACTATCATGTCCACAATGCCCAAAAACCCTCGAAATGCCTATCGTTTCATCAAATTAAGAGTCGGGAGTAGAAAAGGCAAAAAAAATTGGTTCTGGAGGTCATACAACCCCCAAAACCCTGGTTTGTACAACAATTTTTTTTTAAAAAAGTCAAAAAAATTAAATTTTTTGAGTTTTTTTGCGCCACTCATTACAAAGTAGGCCATGCCACCCAGACAAGAGATGACCACCATATTTTACTGCCACTAGTGGCTCTTTATAGCCACACCACTCACTTCTACTGCCACCACCACACCACCCAACAACCACTAGGAGCAGCAGCCCCGAGGTGGCACCCTCTCCCACCACCGTCGGTCGGTTCCAACCCCCATGGGCTCTTGCATGGCGACTCGAGGTCCTATCAGCACCAGTGACAGTCTCGTGGGTGATCAAGGGCTCTGCCCCAACACCCAGTTTGCTAGCTCCTAGTCTTGCATGTGACCATGGGCCCTTTTGTTTAGCCCCTGAGGGCTCTTGGAGGGCTTATTGGGCAATTTGGAGCACTTTTCCAAAATTGAATGTAATTTTTACAGTTTAGCTCCATGTTTTGCAAATGAATAGGTGTCAGAAAGCTAGTTTCAGGAACTATCCAATGGTGCAAATTTGATTTTCTAGTTTTTCTATTTTGATATTTTTTCGTGGTCAAAGTCAGAAGTTGTTGTTTTCACTCCACGAGGCATAAATTTTGCGTCCAAACTCCATTTTTTGCCATTCTCATGGCATTGGAAAGATGATTTCGTCCTCTACATAGATATTAGACTTGTTTTTTCCAAAATTTTACCAAGCATCTTTTTTTTGTTAGATCTCAGCTTTTTCTTTCTTGGTTATTTTCTTGGGAAATGTGTTATTCAGGCTATTGTTTTGAGATCAAAGAGAATTTTTTTTGTATTGAGAGTATATATTGTTTTTTTCATCATGGATTCACATAATATTGTATCCCTTACTCCATTCAACTCATTTGGTTGGAAAAAACAAATAGAGATTCATTTGCTACACCAATGGTTGTATAGGGTGACCATGGGTACAAAAGTTGAACCTATAGGTGCTACTGAAAAGAGAAAGTGGCTTAATAGGTGTGATGAGGCTTTTTTTACTTTATGTCTATCTATTTCTCTTCATGTTCTTTTTCATGTTGAGTCTTGCACTCACCCCATCAAATTTGGACTACTTTGGAGTCTTTGTTTGGGAAGTAGCATACTATGAGAGGATTCCAGTTGGAGAATGAGCTTATTGGCTAGAATCCTAGGGATTTTGATAGTATCGAAGAGTCTTTCACTAAAATCAAGTCTCTTAGATGGCAGTTGACATATTGTGGTATTTAGAAATAGGACTTTCAGTTGATATTGTCCATTCTTTTTAAGCTTGGACCAAATTATTCAATTTTTGTATCTGCCTTTTATGCCACTAGGGATGCTCTTGGTACTAGGTTTACTATGCATTACCTTGATGATTTTGGCTTCTTCTCTCACTTGGGAACAAGCCAAGTTGGCTAGCATGGGCAAGTTGAGACCTTCTAAATCACAGACACTGATTGCATCACAGGATCCCAAAGATCAGAAGGCTTCTACAAGAAAAGGAAAGAAATAGAAACAAAAGGATTCCAAATCTCATGAGCAGAAAAATGAGTCCTCAGATTCATCCTCCTCTTCTAAGGGGAAATCATCTAAGAAGGAGAAGGTTCCATGTTCATATTGCAAGAGAGGACATGCATAACATAGTTGCTATAAGGACATTGATGAGCTGAAGCCTCTTCTTTTTGGGGTCAACACTTTTTAGGATGTCTTGTGTGTTCCTCATTTGATGAACAACCTTATTTCCATATATCAAATCACACATGGAGGCAATGGGAGATCTATTGAGTTCACACCTGATTCAGTTATCATCAGAGACTTGGAGAGTAAAGCAGTTATTGCTACTGGGGTGGTGGATCACTCATCTCAGTTGTATTCCTTTACAAATTTTGCTACTTTTGATGCTTTTGTTCCTAAAACTATTCATCACACTTCTAGTGTGAATCATCATTCAGAGGAGACATTTGGTTTCCTGAACATTGGTGTTCTCACTTCAGATCTAGTTCTTGAGCCATCCATTCCATCTCCTCCACCTACTGTTGCAATTATTGATACTTTTATGGCTACAAATGTGGTTTCTTTTGTTTCAATGCAACAAGACCTAGTTGATCATTCATATTTGGATATTTCTCTTTAGTTTTCACCTACTTTGGCTTCTTCATTGGTTGAGGTCACACCTAATTCTATGGAGACATCTTGGGCTACACCCAATTCACCTTTAGAGATTGCATTCACGAGGGTTCTTCCCTCTCACTTCTTTCAGGAGATGCGGTTTCTTCAATTTTTTTGGAGCTACTTCATTCTAGGGGGGCTATGTGGTCTCTTTCTTCCTCTCTTTTGAGGGGTTTCTTTCATGTATCTTTATGATGGATGGTGTCCTTGGGGGGTCTTATGGAGTCCTCCATCTTTCATCACTTAGTTATTTTTGCATCTTGCATCCTATTTTGGGGAGGATTTTTGCTCCCATGTGGTTTTCTCCTTTACCCAATTTGGTTTAGTTTGCATTGTATTTGTACATGGGTATCTGATCAGGCCTTGTTGTTGGGACCCATCTTTTCTTTCATGCATCTTTTCCTTAGTGTTTTAGCTACTTCCTAAGTTCATCTTAAGGGGGGGTGTTAGAGTAATAAGTTATTTCACTTAATTAATTTAATCATATTGGTTAATTAATTAAGTCACTCATCACTTTAGTTTTTCTTAAGCTTTTTTTTTATTCAAGGGGTAAACGCTTTTGACTGGAGCTATGAACCGGATACAACCATTCAACAATAACACCCCAATGGGGTTTGAACCTTGGTGGCAAGAACAAAAATGCCACCTATAAACCATCACACCATGCCAATACTGGCTAAAAAAATATTAAGGTTTGGGCATTGGTTGTTGGCACTATAGGCAAGAAGCCCCACCAGTTCACCAAGGAGCTTCCCCTTAATAGAAGGGTAAATAACAAACTCCATTGTTGACGTGGTAGAGAGCGACCCTGCGAAGTTTGAACCTTGGTTGTTGGCTCTACAGGAAAGAAGCCCCACCATTTCACCAAAGGGTCACCCCCTTAGTTTTTCTTAAGCTAAACTTAGGCACATTAATAATTAATTATTAATTATTAAGTGTGTACACTACTTAGGGTTTCCTTTTAGGGTTTGATCTCCTTTCTTAAGGAGTGATCTCATTGTAATTATTCAGTCTCTTTAATGCATTTTTTGCTTGAGGCTTGTAGAGCATCTTTGTTTTTTCGGTTATCTTTTCTTTGTGATAGGTTATTGCTTGCAGGTGTTCACTGGGGTCTGTGAGGTTGGTTTTTCAACTTCTTCAGGTATATCCTAATTTACAACTTGGTAATGCATGTAGTTCTAGTGGAGGTCAAGAAGAGGAAGTGGTTGAAAGAATGGATCATAATAATGGTCTATTAAGTAGTGAAATTTTTTTAATTCTGTTGACCACTGAATATTAGAAATGTACACATGTGAATAACCCTTAGTTGTTGTGTGTTTCCCATATTGATTTTGACAGTGATGATAATCTTCACTATGCAAGATATGATGCATATGTATCTAATCTTCCTTCTAGTTATGAACCAGTTGGTCATCATGATGATTATGTATCCGATAAGCCAAATTTTGAGAATTTTAATGTAGGTTTGGAGAAGTCTTTGTTTGTTGACTTAGATGAGCCTAAGATCATGAGTTTTTTCATGTGGATGTGGGTGTTGATTTCAAGGAAAAATTAGATTATCTTTTTGAACTAGAATTGCTCACTTTTGAACAAGCTTGGGATGCTAAAGATGTTGGTATGTTATGTTCAGAGGATAACAAAGTGATCAAGGATGATGATAAGTTAGAGATTCTTGATGATTCCCTATACCAACATGATGGGGGACAGTTGTAGTGTGTGTCAATGTATGAGTGTATCTCTTTACATACACTTGGAGATAGTTTGCATGATGTGCATACTCTTTTGATTAGTTCTTATGACTGTTTCACCTTTGACATGCAAATTAATAATCAGATCGAGTTTGATAGTACCAGCCATGTGGGAGAATATGAGTGCTACCTTTTTCAGCTAGATGAAGTTTTCATAAAGTGTGGCAATGCGCAAAACATTGAAGAATGTTGTTTTCAGCTTGACAATGATTTATATGATAAATATGATAAGTTGTTTCCACATGATAATCAATATTTTAAGAGTATGCTTGATTTTTAGATGCATGGTAATTGTGAATTTGTTGATAATGTTGTATATGAGGGGTTGTTGGGAGATGCTAGCATCTTTAATCAGGCAGATTGTAGTGATGTTTTAAGATTGGCTTCAATGAAATATGATGTGAAATTTGTCTATGACAGAGGTAAGAAGAGACCTATAGTTCTTGGTGGCCTTGTGCCATTAGATATGTTTTGACTTGTCAAACCTAAGTAGTAGGGGGAAAAGATGACCTTTTGACTCTATCGCCTAATGAAGTAGCCCCCGGTCTACTTCTCTAGAGGATTTGAATTCTTGTTATGCCTATAAGGGGCATACATCCCTAGTAAGAGCCACTGATGGTACCTTCAAATTTTCCAAATTTGAAGTGCCTATGTTGAAAATTTTTGCTATGCACACTTAGAATTGCACCTGAAAAACCTGCCCCAATAACCTACTTTGGAGGGTCATAATTCAGATCCAGTTGATTTTTATGTCAAACCACTTTGTGAGCATCTTCATTTGCTATATGTGAACATGAATGTAATTTTTTAGCTTCCTATGATAAGTTTTGATAAGGTTTCAAAAACCAAAGCTGAAGGGTTTTGGGATTGTTTTGTTGTTTGCATACTTGCAATCTTGCAAAGTGGCCTCCTGTTCTGATTGATATTTCATAGTTGGATGATTTTCATGTCTAATGGATTTGGACCCTGCATTTCTCCCACATTCATATGCTCCCTGGTCCGTTTGGAGAGCCTCATGATCAGATTTGATATTTTTTCGAGTTCAAAAGCAAATGCAGTTTGTTCTATTTTTACATTTGCATTTCTTGAATGTTTCAAGGTGGTCAAGTTTGACCCTCAATATCTCATGAAGAATTTTTATTGAAGGAAATCCCTCTTACAGACATACTCAATGCACCTAAGTGATCTAATTTTTCCAATGGTAGCTTCCCAGGAGGTAATTTGGTTATTTTTCAAAGTGGTGACTTGTTGAGCCCTAATTAGTTTTGAACAGGTGTAGTTACAAAAAAGCCTAAGTGATCTATTTTGTCCATGAATATCTTGCACCTTGAGATTTATTTTACCAAGTTGTTTGTTGCACTGCATTCTTGAGTCAAATGTCTACAGTCCTATGCATTTTCATGACTTCAAGAGGTCATTTGACTAGTTTCCCAAGGCAGTTCTAGAGGCCACTTGACCTGTTTTGACTACAACACAGTGCCTGAAAATGGATTCTAATGCTTACCCACTTCAATTTTTTCATCTTAGATGCATTCATAGTCAACCTTAAATCAATTAAAGGTAAAACCTGTTTCAAAACGATTTTTTTTTTAGCTGATCCCATATGGGGACTCAATGTGTTTTACACAGTTATGAAGTTCTAAGTGTGGAAATATTAACATATAAGGGAAGAAATAGATGACAATAGTCCTAGCAGGAAGAGATCAAATCAATATTGGCAAGGGTACCTCTATATGATACTCATCAAAATCAAGGAATCTATGATAGAATACAAGGAGTTTTTGCCTTGTAGATGGTATTAAAGGCAGGGATATGATCACTCAAAAGGGAATGATCTCACTTACATGAATCACTTTGGTATAACAAAGTATAAGGGTTTGAAAACAAAGGGTTATGTTTTTAATGCTATGGTAGAGGGATATGGTAAATAAAGTGCAAGATTAAAATGCAAGCCATAAATGTTATTGTATAAAAGAAATCAATTGTCTTTTCTAGCTCAATGCATCTAGACACTCTTTCTGAGATATCCACCATAACTTCAGTCATAGATCATATGTTCATTACAATGAAGATTTCGTTGAGGAAGTACAACTGCAAAAGATTGTATTCATAAAGATTGTTTATACAATCTTCATTATAGCTTTTAGTGAGGATACACTTTGCAAATCACATGGTATTTGAATAAAACAAGGATTGGATAAAGGGCTACAACCAATCAAGAATTGCAGAAATTAGTGGAGGTATTAATTGATCAACGAAACTACAGGTCTCCTATTTTTATTGGTTCCTACTTACAACTTGCAGCGATGGAGTATCTTCAGAATGAGATCCAATCAAGCCAAGAATTGATGACGATTGCATTCAAAATGAACAAAACTCATTTAATGTTGTGAGTATGTCTGAAAATATGAGATAGAAGGTAGATGATTGAGTTAAAGCAGAGGAAGCGTATAAGTCTGCACAAAGTGAATCAATTTCAGAGAACTATTGTGTTGGTATTTCACTTAGAAATTGGGGTTATTTTGTAGCTGTTCACCATAAGAAGAGTGCAAAGAACGTAGCATCAAGTCTTAAGAAGGTTAGATAAATGCTTTCTAAAGTATTTACACATAGATTGGAAATGCTTCGGGAGAATGCGGTCATTGAACAAGTTGAGGAGGGAAATTGGTATTGCAAATGAAATCTTTGTACAAATACAAGAAGTTGCGTTCAGATGCTTGATGTGATTGCAAATCTAACACATTTTTTCTTGAGGGAAGTTTGCGCAGACAGTGAATAAAAAATGTCTATGTTGCATCCGGTACACCATCAAACAAGCTAAGTGGGGCCGCATTGATATTGCGGAGGGAGTTTTCATGCAGTTACAAGTAAATGTTGAAAGAAAATTCCTTTGTTTAGATGCCCGATGTGCGGGAAAATCTGACACCATGTTTACCTTCCACGTGGGAGTAGGATTCCACTTGCAGTCAAAATGTATCAAAAATGCTTGGGGAATTCTTTTCAGCGTTGAAACCCTATGTTTCTTGCACCTGGCTCGAGAGTGCATTATGGAGAAGAATGGAGACAAGATTGTATTTGAACATTGTTGAATGCAAAAACCTTTTGCACCCTCATAATTACATATGGAACAACCATTGAGATCGATGGAAGTTACAGGAGGCATTTGGCTCAAGATACCTGATGCCAATTATCTGCTGTGATCAAGCCAATATTCTCATGGCTGCGATATGAAGAAGATAGAGCTACATATTGAATACTGTAAGAACTTGCCTAATTCTGCCATGGCTCAAAGAGAAGTTGCAGAGCAGGAGGCAGAATTCCTCGCTAGCCCATGAAAAGGAGGGTTGATGTCAGTAAAGAGAAAAGGGGAAGCGGGGAGAAGAGGTATGGATTTAAATAAGTCCAATTTTGATAAATATAAAACTTTGTTTAAAGCTTTAAATTTGGGTTGCCCATGAGCCCGAGTGAAATCTTGCTATTGTCATCAAGAGCAGTGGGAGAACGGGCATTGGAAGGAAAGACTTTGTGGGCCCAGTAAAACTTTTAAAGCTTTTAAACTTTTAAAATGTTTTTCCCCATAATATAGTTTTAAAGTCCTCATCTTTTAAAAAAATGAAAAAATTTAATATAAAGTGAGAGGTAAAAGCATGAGTTAAATATTTTTATAACCCAATAAATCAAAGGTAAAAATTATTATGCTAGGCATTAAAATTTTAATGATGTACAAAATAAAAGGGCACGGGTGATAATTCTCTAAAGTGAATAATATACTCACTGTATGACATGTTTTTTTGTTGTAGGAAGAGTTTTTTCATGAAGAGCATTGTTTTCACGTAGCAGGTAGAAAATGGATAAGGAGGTGAAATCTTTTGCAAGCAAAGATATTTTTCAACTGCGGAATAAAGAAGAATGATGACTCTTCAAGGTGGAGAATCTTTTTCCATTGCAAGACAAGTGAATGCAAGAAACGTGAATCAGAGTGCAAAATAGGGCTTCTCTTCAGGCAGTGGGCAGTTATTCATCAACAAACTTGAGCTTTCCAGGTTTCTTCTTCTAATGTGCATTTAGGGTTTCTTTCTCCATAAGTGCAATTTTCTGATTCATTGTAAGGGGTTGTTTTTTTTGTAATTAGTCACAAAGAACATTGTAAGGTAAATACAGAGCATTTCGAGGTTTTTTCTTAGGTTTGAATCTATCAATGCATATGTATTTCTAATCGCAATACTAGCAAAAATAATACAAAATGGTGAAAATTCAGAACCATTTTCTCTCTTATGTGCTTGTTTTATGAGTTATAAATAAATATAATTGATGATTGTCTTGTTCATCTCCATTAGTTTTTAGTGGGTGTGTGGTTTCCTTCTTTCCCATTAATTCAAGTAATTAATATAAATTCTTGAATGAAGTTGTAGATTCATGTGAATTAGGTGCTAGGATTTTGATAAGATGTTGTGGTTGAATATAAAATGTTGATGTAATTTTATGGAGTAATGTCAAAGCTTAGATGATGTTGTGTGTTAAAATGTTAGTAGGTTGTATACGTGTTTAAATTGACTCTATTCCAAGGACAAGGCACTGATCTAAGTTTGATATTCATGTTACATTTAGTTGATTAATTTAGTAGAGAATCACAATTTTAAATCAATTTACTTATCAATCTTAGTTTGTTTGTGTGTGGAATTTAATGCTCTACATATCTCATGTTTGAATTAGACACTACCATGAAGGTCAACCAAACCTTTAGGGTATTCTTTCCTTTTTAAAATTATAGGAGAATTATCTATTTACAATGTATTTGATGCTTTGGAACACAAGCATCTATAAATATACTATTGGGATTACCCTCCCAGGTTTAACATAGCCTAAACTGCATGTGAGAAAAAGTTGCATATCAAGCTCCCATTCGTTGGCCACTGACCTTGAAGATTCTTCAGCATAAGGTTTGGCTACCCTTTAGAGTAATTTAAGGTTTTGCTAGAAAAAGAACAAACAAGTCCCACTATAGCTGATTTTTCAATATTTTTTTAGATTCAAATACCCTTTCCCCGAAATCTGTTCTTGTGCAAAAACCCATATTTGAGACTAATTCACCTAGATTGGAAAATGAGTCCTAGTAGGTCAAAAATTCATATTTTTCAACATTTCTAAGCTCATCCAAGTCTTCTTTATATTCCCAGGTGTACACATTTCATCTTGTAGCTTTCTGTTCTATTTTGTATACATTTCTAGGTCAATAGTTAAAGTTTGCATTGAATTAGGGTCAATCATTTCATCTTGCATTGCACCTGTCTTTCCAAGTTCTTACTTGGTGGTGAGCCCCTCATTAGTTTATATTCAGCCCCTAGGGAAATCATATTGCAAGATATCTTTCTCCTTTGCATTGAGATCTCTAGGGCTATCCTTGAATGAAATTGGAAAGTGGGTGTGCTCTATGTCCTAAACCATATCATACCATTGTAACCCATTTTCTTTCATTTCATTTTGGTGAACCTACATTTAGAACATCATAATTTTGATTTGGAGTGCAATACCATCTTAGATCTTGCTTGCATTAACATTACATTAGGGTTTGCATTAGTTAATTGGCATTCTAGGGTTTCAAAATTTTGCATTAGTGAAAGTTCATATAGCTTGCATTTTTGCACCTTCAATCACTAGAAGTCAAACAAATTTTACATTTACACTTGGTTTACAAATCATACAAAATAGAAAGCATAAAAATCAATTTAAATTTTTTGAAAATCTTCGAAAAGTTCTCACTAGGACTCATTCGCCACCTTGGGCGAATTAGTCCCAGTGCAAATTTTGTATTGCATTTTTCAAAGTTAAATTCCCTATTTTTGAGTTTTTGTTTTCTATTAAAATATTTTTGTTTCAATTTTCATACTTTTTGTTACATTCAAATCATTAGAAGTAGCATAATTTACATTCATTCCAATTGTTGATAGGATTAGACTCCTGCATTTTTCATTTTCAGCATGAGTTCATAGTTCAATTAGCTTAGATTACATTTGGCATAAATTAGAAAACAAACCCAAAAACAAGAGCAAACAAATAAGCCACTCGGAGAAAGTATAGTTATTTGACTATGTTAAATCTCTTCCTCCAATTTAAGCTAACTCTCAAGCCTTTTAGTAGTGATGAATTTGACATTTTAGATGAAGCCCTTGAGGATTTGATCTCACAAAGTTCATCCACTAAGGATTGTTATGGAAAACCAAAACTAAGAGATGTTAATCTGATTCAACCTCAACTTATCCTTTACCCACCTTCACACAAACCACAAACTCAAAACAAACCTGTTTGCACTCTTGAACCACCTGAAAAAAATGTTTTACAACAATCAAGTCATAATACCATTTCCCATACATATAACACTAGAAATAATCCACAACCAAAACAAACAACTTCAACATCCTTAACTTTACCCAACTCCAATTTTCCTAGTGCCCTTCATTTACCTTCAAATAGTGGAAAGGAGTATGATATTGTTGAACTTTAGAATACTCCCATGAAAATAACCTATGGGATATGCTTCAAAACTCTCCTAATTATCACATTATGCTTCAAATAGCCTTACAACAAGTTGTGATCCCTTCTAATACAAATGCAAATGATGTGGTATCTCTAATACAATGAAAGAATACAATTAATGTAAACATTACCTTTTCTCAACATGAGCTCCCTCCCTTGGAGATGAGAAAGAGACATGATGCCTTCATGATAATAGCCAAATTCAATAGAACAAGAATAAAAAGAACCCTTGTTGATAATTTCTTAGCCCTTAATGTATGCAGTGTGAAACTTTTAGATAGACTAGGCATGGACAAATAAAAAATTGAACCTAACTCATGGATTCGAGGATTTGAAAATTTAGTAAAGAAACACTCAGTGTGATTACTTTACCTATTGTAGTCAGAAAGGCTACCTTGCAAACTCCTATTCATGTTATGCCTCATGACCTTTCATAAAATCTTCTTTTAGGAATACCTTGGATTGATGAGATGCATGTAGTGCCTTTGACCCTTCATTGTATCATGAAGTATGTCTATAACAACAAGGTATACCAAGTTGAAGTATACCCTAAGCCTAAAAGTTTCTTCCAAGTTGAAAAAGGAATGGCAAGTCCTCTAAGCACATTAATTCCATCATCACACATAGAACATATGGAAGAGAAAAAACAAGAAATTGAAAAAGTGTCAAAATTATTGGATGATGATTTGGGTTCCTTGGAGTTCACACCCTCATTTATGTGACAGTACATAATTAAAACTAAAGAAGATGACAAGAAAAAACAACCAATGGTAATGTCAACACAGAATTCAGAAGAACAGTCACAAGAATCTATGTCATCTACTTTAGAAGAAGACACAAGTTATACAACAAAATTTGATGATATAGATTATCAACAACCACCAAATCCAAAAGAAATGGAAAGAATTTATGGGAAAGGCTATGAATTCACGAAACAACTTGGTTATAGTGGAAAATATGTGGCAAGAAAGAACAAGGTATTCTTGTTCCTATATAACCTAATTCACAAGAAACAAAAAATGGTTTGGGATATTTCCCTTCTAAGATTACACAATCAATAAAAAGACCCCCGCTAAACATCAACACCATCATGTGTAATGCTAAAACAACTCTCACCTTGAATCATCTTGAATTGATTGATACAGCTTGTGAAGAATCATTGGAGTTGTCTGAAGACAATGAAGCCTTGAAACAAATTCTAGGAGTTTATGACAAACCATTTACTCCTAAAAAGAAATGGCTTACATGTGCTATGATTAGTACCAAGAAAAATGATGGAGAAGAAGAAAGTAATGAAATTGACATGAACAAAGAAGACTACAACCCTGAATTTCTCAAACAAAATGTGCATCCTTTAGGAGATACCATGGACATACATATGGATGTTAATAATAAAGAGAAGGTGATTAAGATAAGAAATTTCCTCAATGATGAAGAACAAGAAGACCTTGCAACTTTACTTTATGATTTTCTGTAACTTTTCATATTCAAATATGCTAGGAATTGATCCTAAGATTGTAGCACACAATATGGTACTCGCTGAAAATACTAAGCCTATTAGACAAAAGTTTTAAAAAAAGAACCCTAAGATAGCCTTATTAGTCAAAGTCGAGATTGAAAAGATCCTTGAAGATGGTTTTATAAGACCTATAGATTATTCTCCTTGGATCTCAAACATTTTCGCATTCGAAAAACCTAAAAATCGTATTAGTATGTGTAGAAACTTTTGTAATTTGAATAAAGCATCTTTGAAAGATGACTTTCCTCTTCCTAATATTGACCTGATAGTAGACTCGACTGCAGGACATGATTTTTGACATTCATGGATGGATTTTCTGGGTAAAATCATATCTTTATCAACCCTCAATACCAATATAAAACAACATTTACGATAGCTTGGGGAAAATTTTGTTGGGTAATGATGCCTTTTAGATTGAAGAATACAGGTGCGACATATCAATGAGCTATGACATTGATATTTCACAATTACATACATAATATTTTGGAAGATTATGTTGATGATATTCTAGCCAAATCTTTAACTAGACAAGACAATGTAAATATCCTCTGAAATATCTTTGAGTGAATGAAAAAATACAACATGAGATTGAATCTAAAAAAGTGTGTCTTATATGTAGATAGTGGAAAACTTCTAGGGTTTATCACATCTCACAAAGGCATTGAGGTAGACAAAAAGAAAATTGATGCTATAGTTAACATGCTGCCTCCTACAAATATCTCCCAATTGCATACCTTAAAAGGAAGAATTCAATTTATCCATCATTTTGTGGCATCCTTAGTGGATCAATGTTACCATTTACACATCTCCTTAAGAAAGAAGTCCAACTTAATTTGAATATGTATTGCAATAGGCTTTTGAGATTTTGAAATATTATCTTGCTACTTCTCTTGTTTTACAACCTGTTATACAAAACAAACCATTCATTCAATATATAGTAGCATCAACCCATGCTTTTGCAACATTGTTGGCTCAACAAGATGAAAAGGGTAAAGAGCATCCTATTTATTACATTATCCAAACTTTTATTGATTAGGAGAAATGATACACAATGATAGAGAAATAATGTTTGGATCTTGTATTCACTACTAGTAAGTTCTGACATTACTCATTGAATGCTGAAATACATGTGATAACAAAATTCAATCCTTTAAAAAATCATTTTGCTAAAACATATTTATTAGGATGATTAGCTAAATGGGTTATGTTGTTGACCAAGTTTGACCTTAATTTGTTTCACAAAAATCAATCAAAGGACAAGCCTTGACTGACCAGTTAGCTATCGCTCTTTCTCCCCTAGCATTACCTAATCAAGAAGCATTTCCTAATGAGAGTATATTGACTATTCAAGAACATGAAAATGCATGGGAATTGTATTTTGATGGATCTAAGTGAAAATCAGGCTTTGGCATGGGAGTTATAATAGCTCTACCTAGAGGAAAACCTATTCCCTTATCATATTAATTAAATTTTCTATGCACAAATAATATCACAGAGTATGAAGCATTCATCGCTAGATTACATGCCTCTTTAACTTTGGGAGCCCGAAACATCAAAATATTTGGTGATTCACAATTAATCATTAAACAAATAAATGGAACATATCAAGTGAAACATGACAAATTATCGAAATACAAAGATCTTACAATGGATTTATTAGAGAAGTTTCATTCGTTTACCATTGATAATATCCCATGAAAAGATAATAGACATATAGATGTAATGGCAAGTGTCACTTCTCTAATATCCCCTCAAGATCCCTCAAAATATTTCACATTTCTCATCCACACAATTATGAAACCTTCGATTAAACATAAAAAGGATGAGATATTAACAATCACCATAGAAAACTCTAGTGAATGGTATGCATTGATATTTGATTACCTAAAAATTCAGTACCTTTCCTGAGTCCACAACTAGGAATACTAGAAGACACCTTTGAAGACTTGTATCTAAGTATATAATTCTTGTTGATGTATTGTATCTAAGGTCCTTTAATGGTCTCTTTCCTAGGTGCCTTAAACAATTCAAAATCTCAATAGCATTTGAGAAAGCTTATTCAGGTGCTTGTGGAGGACATTTTGGAGGAAGATTGCTAGTGCAAAAGCTAATTTATGTAGGATATTACTAGAGAAACAAAGAATAATATTGCTTTGTATACATTAATAAATGTCGCAAATGTCAAGAAAATAGCAAATTGATTCACGCTCCTACTCCTAAGCTTCGCTTACAAGTCCCTATTTGGATTTTTTTGGTATGGGCTTTGGACATCGTTGGAAAAATTTCACCTCCCTCCTCTGCTAGACACATTTATAATTACTGCAACAGATTATTTCACAAGGGTGGAAGCAATTCCCCTTCATTCAACAATTGTCGATGTAATATGTTGTTTCATATTGGAACACATTATTGCTCATTTTGGACTCCCTTCCACCTTAGTTTTAGATAATGGGACACCATTAAAGAAGAAGGATGTGAAGAAATTCTTAGAAATGTTAAACATACAACACCACTTTTCAACACCTTATTACCCACAATCTAATGGTCAAGTTGAATAAACTATTAGAACCCTCGAGTAAATACTAAGGAAAACAATAGGTAAAAACAATAAAGATTTGCATACACAACTAACATATGCATTATGGGCCTATCGTACAAACATTAGAGAATCAACTAGACATACCCTTTTTAACCTCATCTGTGGAACCAAGGCGATAATTCTGTTGGAGTTAGAGATCCATTCATTAAGAATCACTCTTTAAGGGGTTACTGATGACAATTCTTATAAGGAACAACAGTTGCATCAACTTGAAATGCTCGACGAATAGTGCATTAATGCTCTTGATCACCTTCAAGCTTATTCTAAAATAATGTAGTGTAGTTGCAATGATAACGTAATACCTCATTCCTTTAATAAAGGTGATCTAGTGTTATGTGAGAATCAATGTAATGTCATTGTTGACCCAATGGAAAAAGGAAAGTTTAGCCCTAATTGGTTAGGCCCTTACATAATCAATGAAGAATATGGATCTTAGGGCTTTTACATTAATAGAAATAGATGGTACACCTCTTAAATAGCCTATAAATGCTGCACATTTGTGCCGGTGTTTAGGGCTTCAGACAAGGATAGAAAAAAGATCGATATAGGGATTAGGACAAGGATTGCGGCACAATGAGGTATATTCATCTATCAACTTAGTCATATTAGACATCCTCATCTTTGAGTTTTTTGACATGCACACAAATGTGTACACATGAGCCATATATTTATACATGGACATTCTTATTGTTAATTGTAACATTATATACACTTATATATGCATTTTACATACATACATGTGAACACAAATTAATTCTGATTTTTTACATGTTTTATGCACACAAATTATGTCATAGATTAGATCTCATGTTTTGTATATGTTTCAATGTTTTATGTATATGTTCTATAATTTCTTTAATGATCTCTAGTTATAATTAATTTTAAATTATTTAGAAATTTAAGAGTACCTGCATGTTAGATTATATTTAAAATGGGTAAACCTTAAACATAAAAAGAGAATTTGATGTACACTTTATTGAGACTCATGTGTAGGATTTTCTTGTAAGAAAATAAAAATAATAATTTACAGAATTCAATCCCTTGACCTCTTTTTTAATAGTTGATTAAAACATATATATATATATATTAATTTATATGTGGAAATATATTTATGATATTAACATGGAAAAATAATCCTATGTACATGTTTGGAAGTTTAAATGACATGTTAAAGTGATTGTTCTAGGTTTGTAAACCATATTTACTATAATCGTCCACACCTAATTAATGAATAATCATTAAATCATAATTATCCATTGCATAAACCATAAATATCTTTTTATCATAAGGTCTCATAAATACATCTACATAAACATAAATGAATTCATCTAAAACATAAATATAATAATCCATTATATACATAACATCATAGATCATAACCATCCATCACATAAATCGTATGTAAAGTTCAAATGACATGAAATTAATTGTTATAGCTTTGTAAACCATTTTTGCTATAATCATGCACACCTAAATAATGCATTATAACTAAATCATAATTATCCACTAATATATCATAAATATTATTTTATCATAAGGTCTCATAAATAAATCTATATAAACTTAAATGAATTCATCTAAAACATAAATATAATAATTCATTATATGCATAACATCATAGATCATAATCATGCATTGCATAAATCCTAAATAAAGTTTAAATGACATGTGAAAGTGATTACTCTAGGTTTGTAAACTATATTTACTATAATTATCCACACCTAAAAATGTATAATCATTAAATCATATTATCCATTGCATAAACAATAAATATCTTTTCATCATAAGGTCCGATGAATACATCTAAATAAACTTAAAAGAATTCAACTAAAATATAATATAATAATCTAATATATACATAACATTATAATCATAGAACATAATGATTTCATCCAAGTGAAAAGGCATGATCGCAGATCTATAAGACAAGATTCAAGAGGACAAGGATACAATAAAGGTTCACTCATTCCTTTTCTAGCTATTTTTTTAATTGCAATCATTTTGATCATAAGGTTGTGGAGTGTAGAAGGGCTCTAGTATGAAGAAATATGTGTACACATTCATATATTAATTTCAACAGTTCCTCTTAATAAAGAAATGATTTTTCTATGATATCCTTTCTTTCTTATAGCTAACCATCCATTAAACTATCAACTATGAAAAACACTATCTTTAAAGACCTCAAGCACCTCTCTTCCTCCAATACTCAAATAAAGACATATCAAGAAACCTAGTTTCATTTGGTCCAACTATTTTAAATGTGTTTTGATGATCCCAATAGATTTAATCATCATTCAAATAATAAATGATTTTTCATTAGCCTCATCAATAGTAACAATAACACCTCCTTCCTCTTTGATCTCGCCCAAATAAAATGCATGGTTGTATAATCCTTTTACTTTCAACAAATCTAAAGGATTCCAATATTTTGACACTTAGCAAAAAAATATACTTCTTTTATATGTTTGTAGAAGAAAAAACTTTACTCTCCATTCAATTAGGAAATTTCATCTTGCAAAATAGCAATCACCTTTGTTGCTTTGAGATTCTTTCTTTCAATTATAGAAAATAGTTTTTTCTTAAGTGGATCACTTTTCTTCTTCTAAAGACATAAACATATTTGAACTTCTAAACCAGCCAATCGCTCTTATGATACTAACTCTATGATTGAATCTATCTCCTATTATGTGAGAATTAACTCTCAAGATATTCTCAATGATCTAGAAAATCCCATAATGGAGCCACATCTAATCTAAATCAAATACCATGATAACATTGAAAGAGATAAGAGTGATACAAAGATAAAAAAATATTTGATATATCATCATATCTGTTCATTATATTCTACTTCAAAAGATTACATACTTTGAAAATGATTATTATATTCTACACCAAAAGATTACATGCTTTATATAACCTGAAAAGACAACACATTCCCACAAACTTGAATTTAAATTGAACATTTAACTATAACTACTCTGCCATCTCTTAAAATCATATTATAACAAACTGATAAAATTGAAACTAATGCTACAAGAAACATAATTATACATCTATTCGATTAATTCCAATAACAATTGCTGTGATTTTAGAAAGAATTCTTGAAA
The DNA here is from genome assembly GCA_007258455.2 of Sequoia sempervirens. NCBI lineage: Eukaryota > Viridiplantae > Streptophyta > Pinopsida > Cupressales > Cupressaceae > Sequoia > Sequoia sempervirens. The sequence goes on from VDFB02128093.1 coordinate 19,970, forward strand.
GCGACACCTTTCCAAGACTTTGAACCTCTCTAGCTTACCAATAAAAATAACAACTCAGAACCAAAAGAACCTAACAAGAGGGAGTAAACTCGAGAGAAGCCAGGATATAGAAAATAACATTGTTAAATAGAAGCTCCAACCCTTGGAAAAATATGTTTCGTAACATACACTGATATCATCATTATTAGTATAGCCAAAAAAGAATATCTATGTTGTGGAACAAAGCCCAATTCAACTTAGTCATTCTGAGTGACAATATTCGCATAGAATTAGATATGTGTTACCAAAGAATTTTAACCTCTAGATGTGCCTGCAACTGATGCAGCAGAAACAACCACTAATTTCTTATTAGACTTAAAATTTTCTCAAATTTTAAAATAAACAGAGACATCCCCAGCTGAAAATAGCAAACCAATGATGTTTTTTTACAGCACTTATGAAACAAATTCTTAAGTCTAAAAAAAACATTAGCAAGTCTATCAAATGTTTTAGCTGATGCTGGTACGAATGTTGACAAATGCTAAAACTGATTACACAAAAACATTAGTCTCTTGCATTATATGCAGAAACTTAATAAGTCATTAATAATAATATATTAACTAGATTTTCACAACTTATTCGTAAATATTTAGTACTCAGTTGTGAATTCTACACGTCTCAGAAATGAAACAATAGTAACTATATCTTTGACAGGGTCTGTGCATCGTTACTATTTAGATAAAGTTCTCCTGAGACTAGTGTAGAGAGATTAAACGGATACACAACAGAAGTGTTTCCACTCCAAATCTGTTCTGCAACCATCTGATAAAGTCGTTCAGTGGCATGAACTCCATCCCAGAACACATATGTTCTTGGATCATCGCAAAACAAGTTTGGCGGATCAGTCTTTCCACAACTTGTTTCTACACCAAACTCTCCCGATCCACAGCACGCCCATGTAGTATTGTCAAAACCTACACCCAAATTTTGCATACATTCATTGCGCTTTTTCAACTACACAATCACTAAATCCAAATGAAGTAAGAATTGATAAAAATTAATAGATTCTTTAATGAAAACAACTTACCATTGGCTTCACCATTCTCGATAACGTTCTTCAGAAAATCATTTACATTAACATGGATAAAGGTCCCTTCATCGAGTTCTTTTTCGAGCTGAGTGAGAGATGAATTCAAAGCAATGTTATATTTCTCAACCGCCGATTCTACATCCTCCGAACAATTTCCATCATTGAACTTTCTGATTCCAGGAACACATCCCATAGGTGGAACCATCTTTATAATGAACTTCCTTGCCCCATGATTGTAGAATGTCTGCCAAATTACATGGTAATAATGAGTTAATTCTTCGTACGTGAAATGGTACACATTTTCTGGGTTACCAACGGGAAGAAATCTATAGATTGACGAATTTGAAACTTACTCTTATGTATTCATCTAATTTGGAGACCATCAGAGTGATCAAATCTGATAGAGTAGAGCCATTGCTAAGGACGTAGCCGAAAAAGCTGGTAATGTCGCTGTTTCCAGTTGTAATGATAAATAAGGACTCATTTAGTTTTTCTCGTTCAGCTTCAGTTAGATTATCATAATATTGTTCGAATAGATATACTTGTTTGCTCATACTCAAAACATTTTGCAAGATTGTAGTGTATTAGTTATAAGCACAAACAATCATAGAACTTTGAACTCTAATTCTTAACCTACTTATTTATAATAAAACATGTAAATGCAAGTATAAGCTTTAAAAATCATCTTGATTGTTTAAGTTTCAATCACACATAATATCAATATTTTAATATTTAGAGCACACTCCATGATCATCTTGAGAATGTGGAGGAGAAAAGAAAATTAATATATTTTTTACATTTGTCTATAAACTTTGTTGACATTTAAAATAAAAATGAAATAAAAAATATTTAATATTTAATATAATCATTAAAAAATTATCTAAATGATTCATGTAGCTCTTATTACAGACTTATAACAAAAAAACTCAGCTTAGCGACAACAGAACTCAGCTCGTACAAAGTCTATGTAAAATCTCTCTATTTGATACCGACTTTTCAGTATTTCTTGTGGTTGAAAAATCATTTTAGTAATCTCTGGAAGTTTTTTTGGAGAAAGAAAAGAGTAGAGACCTGTTTGGCCCCTGTTGTGTCGAGTATACCGCTACCTCCTGATGCGAAATTAATCCCAGATGTAAAAGTTGCGTTTGGCTAGAGATAAGGAGGGGGGAAAGAGAGCCCCAAGTAAGAGGCTGCGATCACAGTCAATGCATTATATACAGTCTGGAACAAGAAATTATACCATACAATTCTGAAACAAGAAATTATATACAAGTCTGAAACGAGAAATTATACTATACAAGTCTGAAACAAGAAATTATACCAAGGAAGTCGACATAGGTGCGGCCATCGTTCCAACGACCAGTTGGGTGGGGGAAATAGGAGACGCCATATGGGATAAAGTCTGCACGCGCTGTACAGTCTTCAATATAATTATTATTACCTGCATCAGCCAACGCGTCTCCAAACACGTACAGGGCTGGCACATAAGGCTCCGTTTTAGCTGCTGCAAAACAAGTGATAAGCCACAGCCCAACTAAAATACTCTGTAATGAGCTCGCCATTCTCACCTTAACAACTGATTACATCTACCACGCTTACTGAATGTCGAACCCCTTCGCCTATTTATAGGAAAATGCTGTCGTATGTTTATTGCTTCTACGTATAAAAACTAGTAGTGTTCGTATATTAATACAGCAGAGGCGAATTGCAGTAGAATTTACTTGACAGTGGACAATATTAATTGTAAAAATATATTGAAATCAAATTAATCAAAATAAAATAAAACCTTTATGTACTGCTGAAGTAAAATGATTTTATATCACCTTGTCAAAATCTCCAAAAATGCTAAAGCTACACGCATTAAATTTTTGCCATAGATGTAATGACGAAAGGTACAGTATTAAATTTTCACGTGAGAATGCATCAATGGACAGGACCGGCGACTGTAGGTGTGGACAGACCAAAAGAAAAATACAACTCGCAGACAAACATAATTATTGAAGTTTCTCTATTATATCTCAAAGTGTTTTGTCTAAAGCGTTGTGGTGGAATTGTAAAGATCAACCGCAATTTTACAAGGGATAAGTTGTAGAGGAGCTAAAGCCAAATGCAAGTAGGAAACTAACATATTTTCTAGGGATAGCTTTCCTACTATATCTCAACGTGTATTGGGAAGAAATTGTGCTAAAAAGGCAGAGAGGCAAAGTTAAGTTTATGTAAAAAGAATAAACACTATCTTACATCACTTGAATTAGGTAGGAAAGTGATATAGGACATGTTGTCATCTACTTTTCTCTTGTGTTATATTTAAAGACTATCTTACAACATTTAATAGGAAGAGTGATATAGGACATGTTGTCATCTACTTTTCCCTTGTCATGTTATATTTAAAGTAAATCACTTTCATTTAATATTGCAGAAGTAAGGGTTCAACAAAGATTTCCATGAAATTACTTTAGAGATTTTCTTGACAGCTCTCATGGGGCTCTTTGCCTCTTGACAATCTCTTCTTCTAGATTCCACTATAGGTAGAATCGATTGGGTCCATACATCTTATCAATTTAATCACATTCTTGGGAAATTGTGGATAGCTAGAGGTGTCATTTTATTTTTAAAATCCAAATTCTTACAAGTTTTATTTTTATTGACAATTTATGTGTTTTGATTATTTTATTAAATTGCATAGCTAGCATTCATGTGTCTCATGTCTATTTGTGCTATTCATAATTATACTATTATAAAGGAAGTAGTTTAAACTCTAAATGAGATAGGTAACAATTAGATATAATTTGTACCTTACACAATATCTATGTATAAATATAAGATGACAATGTCCATATGCAAGTATAGCCGCAATTAAAGTGGTTGCTTAATTTTATATTTTGTAGGGTTGTATAAAATGTATTAGAGTTGATTTATTGTGTTACAAATTATTTTTGTATAGAAAATTGCAAAATTGAAATATGAAGTGTGTTTCCATTAAAATATAAACTCTATTTAATCACAAAGAGTCATGTCTCATGTAAGAGACACACTTTTCCATGTATAATATCTATTTAAGGGTCTTTGTATCCATATTTTTCATATTAGAGAAAATATATTCAAGCTCTCCAATTTTAATAGTTTGAACTTGTATATCTCTATTTCATGATTTGTAATATATCTTTCAAATTTATGGCTTTCTTAATGTATCATATTTTGATTCATAATATGTTGAAAAGATGGTATGTTAAAATATAAACTTTATTTTAATATGAAGAGTCATGTCTCATGTAAGAGACACACCTATCCATATATGTATTTAAAGATATTTCGATCCATATTTTTCAATGTAGAAAAGATAATATCAATGTTTTATGCTCTCTAATTTTCTACATGGTATCAAAGCAATAGTTTCTTGTGCTTTTGTTTGAAGAAGTTTGATGCCAAATATGAAAAATCTATGTGAGAGATAGATGAGCATTAAGGTATTAACATTCCTCCAAATGGAATTTAAATGCAAAAAATAAATAATAAAGTGCTAGGCGAAAGAACTATTGATGATAAAAGTATGCAAACTAATCAAAGGTGACTCTCTCACAAATAAGAGATTGTATAAGCATCTTCTTTACTCTTCATGTTAAGAAGGGAAATTCATGGTCAAGAACAACATAGGAGGAATTAATTTTTTTGTTGGTAGCTAAAGATCTTAGACGCAAAAAAGGGTGCATAAATCTAGTGAGAGAAGGCTTTTCATATTCATCAAATTCAAATGCAGAGATAATACAAAAATAATATATATGTGATATATTGCAAGAAGGAGATAGTGGCTCATCGAATGCTATTACAACATTTATTTGAGCCTATTCTTATTTACCATGCTACACAATATTTATTTAAGTTAGTTTTGAATCCTTCAAGATTGAGCATAATAGTTCACATATGAAATACATTTGTAATAGCACTATTCATAAGAGTTTTGGTTACAATTTGATCAATAGTTTTGGAATTGTGTGAAGGGAGAATATTGTTTTATTTTGAGGAATTTAAATCTAAGCAAGAAAAAGTTATTTTGGTCAATTGTCATGAAAAGGAGATCACTATTTTTATTTATTTTTTTGATATTTGAAAGGAAGGGATCACAACCTTAGAAAAGGGAAAAACTATCAGATTTTAATCTCCTAAAGTGTAAGAGAGACATCATAGTAAATTGTGAGGAGAAAATGCCAAGTATTGAAAGAAGAGCAACAAAATTGGTAAGAGGGAGACAAGATACAAGTTGAAGTCATTATATTATTTTCCAAAATTTATTACTACCCATCATACACTTGTCTTTCCAACAAAGTTGGCTCAAAGAAGATATTAGGTGGAAGATTAAAAATTCTAAAGAAAATAGTTTAAAAGATATTATAGATTGTTGAAATTAATTTAGAAATTATATTGTAGCATATGTCTTTTAATCCACAAGAGACAATTTGTAATAAAGGAAAAGAAAGATTCCTACCAATAATTGTAGATTTTTTTAAGGGTTTGAAGTTTCCAAGAAAGATGTCAATTTGAGAGGAAAATTACATGTGACAAAAGACAAGGTTGGAAGAGTGAAGGTGGCAAAGTCACCAAAATCAATCGCCATCAGGTATTACATATGTAATTATTTTTGTGGTTAGATTTTAACGATATAAGAAAATTGTTTTCTAATGGAAAAGATTGGTAAAACAGAAAGGAAAGAAAATAAAATAGATTTTTTGAAGGGTTTGAAGTTTCCAAGAAAGATGTCAATTTGAGAGGAAAATTGCATGTGACAAAAGACAAGGTTGGAAGAGTGAAGGTGGCAAAGTCACCAAAATCAATCGCCATTAGGTATTACATATGTAATTATTTTCGTGGTTAGATTTTAACAATATAAGAAAATTGTTTTCTAATGGAAAAGATTGGTAAAAGAGAAAGGAAAGAAAATAAAATAGATTTTTTGAAGGGTTTGAAGTTTCCAAGAAAGATGTCAATTTGAGAGGAAAATTGCATGTGACAAAAGACAAGGTTGGAAGAGTGAAGGTGGCAAAGTCACCAAAATCAATCGCCATCAGGTATTACATATGTAATTATTTTTGTGGTTAGATTTTAATGATATAAGAAAATTGTTTTCTAATGGAAAAGATTGGTAAAAGAGAAAGGAAAGAAAATAAAATAGATTTTTTGAAGGGTTTGAAGTTTCCAAGAAAGATGTCAATTTGAGAGGAAAATTGCATGTGACAAAAGACAAGGTTGGAAGAGTGAAGGTGGAAAAGTCACCAAAATCAATCGCCATCAAGTATTACATATGTAATTATTTTTGTGGTTAGATTTTAACGATATAAGAAAATTGTTTTCTAATGGAAAAGATTGGTAAAAGAGAAAGGAAAGAAAATAAAAACTTAATATGTGAAAATAACACTTTGGAGGAAGAACTTGTGAAAATTAGAAGGAAAAATGAAGAGTTAGAAATAAAAAAATAACTCACAAAATGAAGATATATTGAAATTGAGAGAAGAAAATCTTTTGTCCAGTGCATTACTTGAAGCTTGTATAAAGGAAAACCAAAATCTAAAGTTTGAAGCTTATGTAAATGAAAACCACAGTCTAAAGTCTAAACTGACACTATGTAATATGTCATGTGATACAAGTGACTTTTTTTATTCATTAGATGAATTTCTTGATAATTACGATATAGCTAAAGACTCTCTTGATGAAAAGTATAAGGAAAACAACAATATTATTAATTATATTAATCTCTCTATTTCTGAGGATAATGAGAAAGAACATTGGGTTTAAGATAATGAAAATAATGGGATACAAAGGAAAAGGTTTGGGAAAATATGTACAAGGAATTATCGAGCCCATTGAGCCAATAATAAAGACAAAGAATGAAGGCCTTGGATATGCTAGTAGAAATATATATATATATATAGATATTACAAGTTCAAACAACTTATTTCAAGAAATTGAATGCATACAATGTTCTGATTGTCATAGGCATGGCCATAAAAAAGAGATGTGTTGGGATCTTCATCCTTCCAGTATTTGTGGAATTAAGAACAATTCTGAGAAATTATGTTGGAACAATTAGTGGAGGAAACAACCTTTAAAAGATAGTATACAAATGGATTGTGCATGCATTGGTGTATCTAGTTGGAAAAAGGTTAGAAATATGTTCAAAATATTTTACAAGCATAAATATTCTCATGTCAAAGAAATAATAGATCATGTTAAGATATCCTCCTAGAAACCATATAATCTTGGGATTTTTGACAACTATAAAGGCTTCTTGAATTCTATCCATGTAGTGGTATGAGATTTGAAGTTGGAGCACTCATATATGTAAAAAAATTCTATAATTTATCACAAATATCATTACTGAATGGTTGTAATATTGATCCCAAAGATCATTGTTGAACCTAAAAAGTTGTATAGTTGATTGCAAACATCATTGTTGAATGGTTGCAGTGTTGATTGTAAAGATCATTATTGAATGTAAGTTGTACTCTTGATTGCAAAGATCATTACTAATCATTGAATGATTTCATCGAAAAGATCATTGTTGATATTGATCACAAAGATTGTTGTTAAAATTGATTGTAGAGATCATTGCTAAATTTGTGAAGTTCTTGATCGTAAAGATCATTGGGAATGCTTCACTTCCTTTATTGATACAACTATGGATAATGTCTTACTATGGATAATGATGGACAAAAGTAATCAAGGCTATTGAAAAGAACGATAAGTTTTTATACTTTCAAGAAGGCATTTTTGTTAAATATTCTTCATTTGTACATGGTTAGCTAATCAACCTATTTGTTATAGGTGGCCCTGATCATCTAGTTATGTTATGTGATAAAATAAAGTTTATGGGGGGGTGTTAAAATATAAACTTTATTTAATTATGAAGAGTTATGTCTCACGTAAGAGACACACCTATCCATATATGTATTTAAGGATATTTGGATCCATATTTTTTAATGTAGAAAATATAATATCAATGTTTTGAGCTCTCTAATTTTCTACATGGTAGTAACTTATTATTGAGTTGAGATTGATAGTACTGATCAAAGAAGTGGTTCTCACTCATCCTTATCTTAAATGAATGGTCAAAATTCCCAGCCTTTCTATAATGAATCTCTATGCACCCAAGAAGTCATCCCCACTCTAGGAATTTAATGAGAGACAAGATGTAGAGGACTGAAAGAAAAATGTGAGTTGTAAACAAACATAATTCTTCTATATATAGGTTTCTCTACTATATGTCAAATAAGACGTGACATGCACGCACACTAAAATAAATCATTGCCTTTTATTTAATCATGACAATAATTTTTTTCTTGAGAAGTTTTTATGCAAAAATATAAAGAAAGGTTTTATATAATACTTCATAATCCCCCCTGTGAAATTGTCCCGTGAATATTAGTCTCATAAGACCTTACACTAAGTTACTATGCAAAAATTACAAAGCTATTCATCATGAACGGGCGGTGATGAGCCATTATTTATGCCACCCCATTCTATTATGTCGCCTACTGGGATTCGACGGTACCTTTGAAGATTCTTTAATATTTTCCCACACCCCACATACCTGCACTTCATTCTGAATTCAGGGACGGAATTGTCTTTTCCTTTTGTTTTTTCAGTCTTATCTTATGTTTAGGCCAATTCGAAGGGAGCATCTTGGAGCGGCACTTCTGTCCGTCATAGAGCAAAAGATTGCAGAGTGGCAAGTGGGATAGACTCTACATAAGAGAAAAGACATGGAATTTGTTTTCCTTAAGTATCACAAATTAGAAATAGATCTAAGAAAGGTAGAGTATTATGCACCTATGATTACAAAGTGAGGTTAAATTAGCTAGTCTAAGCTGCAAGGAACCTTAGACTGAGCTTCTCTTTTTCTAGATCTAGCTTCATGGGCTTGCAACCTCCTATCTACTTCTGAATCCTATAATGAAAATCTTCATCTTTGGATTTGAACCTAAAAAAATCTCAATAAAGGAGGGGAAAGGGTTGTCTATATAGGAGTTTACCTAAGAAAAACCCTTGTTTTGGTATTTCTACCTCCATGAATAGTTGATTGATAAATTGAAACAAAGTATGTTCTCTTAACCTTAAGTGCATCTAATGCTATAATGAGCTAAAACATAACAAACCCTACATAAATGTTTCAGACAAGGACTCCTAAATTACATAAATCAGATAAAATCAAGAGAAATTCAAATACCCTTTGGAAATTCTAAAATGTAGCAATACCTTGCTTAGGGAAAAAAGTAGATAAAAACTTGAAGATGAGAAAAATCTGAAAACAAGTCATTAGGTGGTTGAAGAGGGCCAAAGAAATATCCAAAACCTAGATTATATCATCATTTTGTTGGCCCTAATTTTTTATTGCATCAAAAGATTGGTCTATCAATGCCTGATATAAACAGTAGAGACATGGATCACATGGGAGGTGGTTAGTGCCTTGCCATGAATCCCAATGGGAGCGCTGACCATTTTCCAATATATTTTCCATTGGCATAAAACTCTAAACTTGGTGGTGAACTATTAAATTAAAATTCCTCTTGAAAACCTACAAACTCAAATGTATTTTGGAAAAATGTAGATGCCTTGTAGTTGTCTTCCTTGATTTTGAAATAATATTTCATGCTTATATAGTGGAACTTAGGATAAATTAAATGTTAGGCTAACTCATTTAAATTTAAATCTTCTCGATTAAATTACTACCAAGACCAATATTTGAAAATATATATCTGAAATTAAAGAACAATAGAAATAGGAAATCAAAATTGTTAGGAAAAATAACTAGTTTAGGACACAAGATTTCCTAGACTGGCTTTCTTGTACTAAACAAAATCTAATTTGGGTGTTTAGGTTATGCTAAATTCAATACTTTTCCATTGTGAGAGCACTTTTCAAAGTTCTCTTGATGATGTTTAATTTATAATGCATTTTCTAGGGTATAATAGACACATTCTCCTAGGTTGATAGGAAAAAATTTAGGCTATGGAATGTCTAAGTGCATTGATTAAAAAGGTCATTGAATTAGGTTCCAAATAGAGTGTAAAATTATAGTTTTGTATGAAAGGGAGCACAATTTCTGATGCTAAATCTAGCCCCAACTTTAATGGCCATATGACACTAGGTGCATATGCAAGATAGAGTATTGAAAGTAAAATCATATCAAAAAATGATACCCAAAAAGGATACGGTAGAGGATGTAGATCATTCACCAAATGAGAGAACAAAGCCCCCAACGTATTAATCTGGAAAATAAAAATGCTAGGATCCACATCCTACAATACAATCTATTAGAAAGCTTAAAAAATATCATGCACATTCACACAAAAAATTAGTATAAAAGCTTGCAATGAGAATAAAATTTGAAGGTAGATGCATGTTCCTCGATTTTGCATGCTTTATGGAGGTCAAATCAAGGTATCAATCTCACCACATTGAATGTATTATGATTTTGATGAAGTTATAATAACATGGGCTAACAAGAAAAGCATGAATGAGAGCGAAACTATGATTCCCATGCAATAGACGACACCGAAATAGAAGATCCCAAGCTCAAGTTATGTTTGGTCTAGTAGAGTATAGTATGAAAATTATAGTGGTAAATTTATCTATAAGTGTTAATATTTTTACGTTTTTTACATTCATTTTCACATTTGCAACTTGAAAGCTAAGGATATCAGCCCTAGGAGAAAAAATATTACAATGACAATAATATTAGATCTCGAGACTTGAGGCCTTGAGAGAATGTGTCACATGGTGCATATTGACACGAGAGGTGAACTTCACATTTTTTCCTTTATTTTAGGTTTGACTTTTAATTTATGCATTTTTATTGATTATTTTGAAATTGGGCACTCAAGACTAGTGAATGATGTTTAAATGTTTGCACCAAAGAAGGGGACTATGCACCAACTGAAGGAAGTGTCTGAAGGTAAAACAAGAGTATTTAAGTCCATGGAAGAAAGTGCATGATGTTATTTTACACTGGAAGTAATCCAATTGATTTGGGACTAAGCCAACTCCTCATCTCATATCATTTTATATTAAGGTTTAACCTTGGCTGACATTAATAATTATATAGATAGGGTTAAAAGGATTCTACTTTGACATGAGATGTCCATTTGATTGTATGATGGGTAACACAACATGTCTCCCCTGTTCAAGTGTAATGTGTTAGCTTTGTGACCTATCTTGTTACACATTTCGATAAGGATTTTTTTTGTGGCCAACTTGTGGGTACTCCAAATATATTCCAGGCTAACATCATAATTTTAATACATATTGAACCAAAGGAAATAGGGTGTTACCACCTTTTTGGAGATGGAACTGAGGCTTCATACCTATTTCACTTTTAGTTCATTAGGAAACCCTTGAGATCCCTCAACCAAGTAACTCAATTGAGGGGATGAATTAGGTTGGATTTCCTTAGGTGTGATTAAATGGGTGTTCACCATTATAATGAAGATTCAAAGGAGAAATGAAAACCCTAATGGACTAAGCCCTAGAAAATTAAAGCATGAAATTAAATTACTAAATAGAGAGAAATAGAAAAGTACCTAGAGAATAGGAGATGTTTAAACAAGCTATAAAAACCCTAAAATTTATTGTTTCTTAAGTGCACTAGGAGTCATATGCTAGGCTGGGGGATTTAGTCCTACTACAAGAATCTAGGAAAAATCTAGAGTCTTTTGTTGATAAATTAGGATCTACAAAAACCTAGTAAAAAGAGGTATACTGGGGCTCATATTGCCAGAGGGGCAATTTGGGTATGTGTAGGATCATCATGGAAAAAATAGGCTCTTAAGTGGCAAAAAAATAAGAAAAGTCAGAGTTAGGCAACTTGAAGTAAAAATTTGAATAAGTTATCTATATTATTTCAAAAATATGTAAGAATAGAATCTATAGAAAATTGAATTTAGTTTCTAAACTACTAGGTTTATTTACAAAAAAAAATCTATTTAGTGAAAATTTGAAATTTCAATGCAGTAGTACTTAAATTTCAAGGAAAAAATAAGTAGGTGTTTGTTTGACCACCCTAACCACAATAAAATGACAATATTTTTTTATAATATTTTAGATATAAGTAGACGACTGATGTCCTGTTGTGATGCACACTTTTTTTCTAATTTTTTTCCAAGTAAATAATTAATTATGAATTTTTGATTACAACTTTTAAAAAATATAAAAACTCGTATGTTTGACCACCTTAACTTGGTCAGAACTTCATGAAACTCATTTTTTTTTAATCCTATAGTATGTGAAGCATAGAATGTGACACATGTTTCAGAGTCAAAAAATGTGATACCGTTTGAAAGCTATAGATGTTTTTCAATCAGCCTATCAATCAGGACTTTAGTCATAATTTAAATAGAAAAAGAATAATAATTATTTATTAAATTCAAAGTAAAGCATAATATATATTGGTAGAAAGCTGAGAATCTTCTTTAAAAACCCTTTTAGTTTTATCAATTTTGGGTAAAAAAAGGTCGTCAGCCACATACCCTACGCATACCCATCATATCGCCACTTTTTGGCCCATCATGATCCTACACATACCCATTTAGTCCCAGTATTAGGGTTTAACTGAAACTTCTATAGCATCTAGTGATCTTTTGTAGCTTTCATCTTGTATGATCTGAAAGTCAAGTCCAAAAATCTTAATTTTGGCCTATAAGTGATTTTATGCAAAGTTGACAACTTCTTGACAACTTTTAAACCCTTGTCTTCAAAGGATATTCAAGCTCCAATTCACCTAAATCTGCAATCACACATGAAGAGGGAAAAATGTGTGTTAGGCAATAGGGGTATGCCTTGGTCAAACCCCGTTTTGGTAATTAAACCTTGAAATGAAATGAAATAACATGAAGGAAAGATGAATGAACAAATGTAATGTTGCAACTCACCAAACCATTGATATAAAGGCTACAAACTTGTGTGAAATGGCTTCAATGCATGTGGATGTTGACTCTTTATCTTGATATGGGATAATGTCTTTAAATGCTTACTTGAATCATGAAAACCTAGACCACAAATGTTAGCTCAAAAACACACATGATGCATGAAGACTTTGACATGATGCTTGAATCTTGAATGTAGCTCCAAAATGCTTGGTAACCAGCCCTTGAATGCTCTTGAATGCTCTTGATGTCATAAAATTTCCTTACAAATGCTCTCATCAATTCACTAGAATGTTAGGATGCTTCATAAGATTTATTAGATGACTTGAGAACTTGCTAGGAGAAATTATGTGAAATAAGCTTGTATTATACTTGTTTTTTTCCAAATCTCCTAAAATTACAACACTACAAGCCGAAATCAAATTTAGGATAATAAAATCTCACCAAGAATTGATTGAAAAATAGGTCCTAGTTAAAAGCGAGAGTCATATGCCAGTTGGGGTGTATGAGTCCTAGTGTCTTAAACACGTGACACAAACTTCAAAAAATGTTAAGTTCAATGCAATGTTTAAAATCATGCCCTAAGACCTAGGTGAGACCCATATGCCCAAGGTGGCATATGAGTCCCAAATCACTAGATCTATAACACACAACCTCAAACATTGAATAATGATTTGGAATTTATTAAATGTTAGGATAATCTTAAAAAAAGCATTTAATTAGGCTTGTGGATGCAAAATAGGACCAAATAAGGCATAAAGAAGCCCAATTTTAGTAGGGAGGGCCAGAACAAGTGTGAAAATGTAAAGGGATACATTTTCCTATACTACATTTAGCCCCCACTTTAGTGAGTGGAGGAACTTGGTTCAAATTCACACTAAATTAGACAAACTCACATCAAGAGGGGTCCAAGTGTACCAATGCTAGTGAGATAAAATGACAATGATCAAGAGGGGTGATCAAGCCCTCAAGATCAAGATTCTATGGAAAAGAAACATATGAACAAAATAACATGCATGTGAATGATGTATGAAGCAACAAAAAGGTACAAGCAGACCATACCAAAGACATAAAGAAAGAAAATAAAAAGAGAGAGGATCAAGCCTTGATAGTCTGCCCACCACAATGTGGAACAAGTCTAAGTTGTTTGTCCAAAAATTTTTTACAAGTGGAACATGATTTCCACTATGCAAACCAAACACATAGTCACATGGGCTAGCGGAACCTCAGGTTGTAGGTGAGCCTTAAATGAGACACATATGCACACAATCGGTCTACTCCCACTTAGACAAGCAAGTGGATATGGGAAATTCACCCCTAAGTTTGGCTCCCATATGCTCACCATACCAAAGCTAGAACTCCTGATAACTTTGATAAGGTTCCACACAACATGAATAGTAGGATCCATGAGGCAAGAAAAACTTTGTATGCTAACAATCATGAACAAATAGGATGGCTCCACAGGAAAGCAATGTGTGTTATGCAAGGTGGCAATATAACAGTTATTGTAAATGCAAAAGGTAGTGTAAGGTATGTTCAAAGGGGTTTTCCTTAGTTCATGTAAGGTATTAACTTAGGGAACGTCATGCCTAATGTATCCAAGAGAGGACCAATCGAAGAATAGAAGATTCATAACTTAGGCGATGTAATGTGTCACATCAAGCCACTAAGATGAATATAATATGCTAAGAGATCACGCTCTTTAAGTACATCACATCCAATGTCACCACAAAGAGAAAGGTGTGTTGCATGAAGTAAGAAGACCACACAATGAAACATGAGTTGTAAAATGCAAAAGAATAATGCCAATGTATGCCCCCACTTTAAAGAAATTGCTAAACATCATGTTATGAGAAATTAATTTAAAGTAGCAAATGATAAATGCTAATAATAAATAGGACATGAGAGCTTATTTGGAAAGCCCTATGCCAAGTCACATGTTCCCCAGTGAAGCTATGCCATGAAAATGGGTTGTCCCCAAAACTAAATCTAGAACACATAAGGGATCCATGGATTCGGGGTCAATATGTCTTTGCTACAATTTTTTTAGAGAGCTCAGAAACATCATCATTCTCCAAATACTCATGGAACATGAAGAATGACACAAAGAGAGAAAAAATAAAGAAAATATTTTGGGTCAACATGGAAGAGACCTAAATGTCTTGATGCCTTGCATCATCCCCAAAAGGAAAACACAAGAAAAAGAAAAGATAAAGGTTTACAACATAGAGAAGAATGTAGATACAAATAGAGGAATGTCACAAAGAGAGATACATCAAACAAAATGGTACAGGGAGATCACATTACACACATGCAATCACACACATAACATGAAGAAGAAAATAAATAAAATACTAGTAAGGCGAATGCAAGTCAACCTATTAGTAGGTCATCTGCATCCCAATCTTGTTCATCGTATACAGAAGGTGGAAAACTAGCCAAAGGGACAAGTGTGGTATTAGGACAAGGCTATCTAATTCTCACCCCCACTGTGTGCAAGACAAGAATGAGCCTAGGTATATGATGAGAATGAGCTCCTTTCATTTTGAAATGATTTGCAATGAATGTAAAGCATACAATAGTGAGAATATTGTGATCCTACAACTATTACATGGCAAGGAGCGGAAAGGTTCCCTTTTAAGGGACCATCTCTATGATATCAAACCTTTTAATTTTTTTTTAAGCACAAAACTCATTAGTACTATTTCCAAGAACTCTATGATATCAACAATGAGACATGTTTGTGTCCTTAGGAAATGTTTATGGATTTTCTTTCATGGGTGGTAATTTTATAAGTCCTTGGCTTAGAAGTATGTGTAAGGTTCTTTTAGTTTTAGACATGAGACATGGAAATTTAAGTTCCTTAAGTTTGTAAGGCTTTTTTTTCTTGCTAGATTCACCACCTTGTTGAGGAGGAGGACCTAATATTATCCTATCATCCTTATCATTGTTACGAGGCATTGGTTGTTCTTTAGGAAGGACACTTATGTCAGGAGGAGGATCATGGTAGCCTACTCCTTTGGTACATTCAATTGGTATTTGTTCTAGGAGTTTATAAATTTCATGTTTGCTTGTTATGTCACATCTTTGCTTGCTTAAGATCATGAAGCCTTTTCTATATGTTTCTTTTAGGTTGATTGATGTGTTGGTCACTTTGTTAACATAGGATTGTTGAATGTTTTCTTGGTTAAAGGAGCTAGTTTCATTTGTTATATGAATTTTAGGCTTAACTTGTGACTCAATTTTAGGGTTTTAAAGACCAAACATCTCAAGTTGTGTTGGTTGTTTCATGGAAGGATAAAAGGGTGCATTAGTTTCAAGGTTGTTAAGTCAATCATTTATGAAGTTGTTCATGCATCATCATCTTCTCCAATGATGTCAACTTCATGAGGAGGACATGCATTAGGAGTTGATTGAGCCTGAGTGAGTTGAATTTCATTAGGATTATTCCCAAAAGCACATCTTGACACATCCACTAATGATTTCAAGGACATCCAAAACTTACCAAAGAGTAAAACCATGATGAAATGCAATGCAATGACTTAGAATAAAATGTGTGAATGCAGTTTTTAGATTCTAAAAAAGGTAATCTGTTGATTATACTATAAAACAATCTAAAAAAGAAATGTTGTAAATGCAATTTTGTAATTAAGTAATGCACTAAATGAACCCTGTTAAACTAGGTCTAATGAAATGAATGAAATAGAAGATCAACAAACAAAAGCATAGAAATGAAGCTTTTAATACTATAAAATGTAGATTCATACCTGATACAAGAATAAATCGCCCAAATGGGAAAATGAGTCCTAGTTAAGGTTTATAGAAGGTTTAAATATTGAGAAACAAACAACAACAAAAATTTAAAAATCTGGAAAACAACCTATACAGGAACTAAATCGCCAAGGTGTGAAAATGAGTCCTAGATTAGGGTTTTTAATCCAAATTGAGTGAATTTTGAGTTGATTTTAAGGTTTCTAGATTATATGCTCAAATGACTATTTGCAATTATAGATCTCCAATGAAATTCAATGATGTAAGATGCAAAAATGCAACCTATATGCACTTTTCCACTAATGCAATATTTAGGAGTCCTAAATGCAATTCAACTAATGCAAATCTAATACAAAGTTAACCTATGTCTAGAACTACATTGTTATTCAAATTAGAAATGAAAGTGGCCAAACATCCGTTTCACCAAAATAAACTGAAGGAAATAGGGTGTGTCCAGCTTTTTGGAGATGGAACCAAGGCTTAGGACCTATTTCACTTTTAGTTCGTTAGGAAACCCTAGAGATCCCTCACCTAAGTGACTCAATTGAGGGAAGGAATTAGGGTGGGTTTCCTTAGGTGTGATTAAAAAGAGCGTTCACCATTGAAATGAAGCTTCAAAGGAGAAATGCAAACCCTAATGCACTAAACCCTAGAAACTTAAAGAATGAAATCAAATTGCTAAACAAAGAGAGAAAAAAAGTACCTAGAAGATAAGAGATGTCTAAACGAGATCTAAAAACCTTGAAATTTGTTGTTTTTGAAGTGCACTGGGACTCATACACCAGGCTGGGTGATTTAGTCCTACTATAGGAATCTGGAAAAAATATAGAATCTTCTATTGACAAATCAAGATCTATAGAAAGCTAGTAAAAAGAGGTATACTGGGACTCATACTCCTAGAGGGGTGATTTAGTTCTAGTATTAGGGTTTGAATGAAACATTTGTAGCCTCTAGTGATCTTTTGTAGCTTTTTTCTTGTTCAATATTCAAGTCTAAAAATCTGAATTATGGCCTCTAGGTGAATTTTTGTGATGAAAACTTCTTGATAACTTTGCCAACTTTTTCAACTTTGTCTTCAAAGGATCTTCAAGTTCCAATTCACCTAAATCGGCATTTGCACATGAATTGGGGAAAATTTTGTTGTGTTAGGGAATAGGGGTTTGCCTTGGTCAAACCCATTTTTGGTAATTAAACCTTGAAATGAAATGAAATAGCATGAAGGAATGACAAATGAACAAATGTAATGTTGCGACTCACCAAACCCTTAAAATAAAGGGTAGAAAATTGTGTGAAATGGCTCCAATGGATGTGGATCTTGAATCCTAATCTTGATATGAGATAACGTCTTTGAATACTTTCTTGAATCATGAAAACCTACATCACAAATGTTAGTTCAAAAACACATATGATGAGTGAATAATTTTATGTGATGCTTGAATCTTGAATGTAGATCCAAAATGCTTGATAATTAGCCCTTGATTGCTCTTGAATCCTCTCATCAATTTGCTAGAATTTTAGGATGCTTCATTAGATTACTTAGATGACTTGAGAACTTGCTAAGAGAAAATATGTGAAATAAGCTTGTATTTATACTTGTTTATGCCAAATTTCTTTAAATTACAACACTACAAGCTGACATAAGATCTAGGATAATAGATTAAAATCCTACCAAGAATTTGATTTAAAAGTAGGTCCTTGTTCAAGTGGGTCTCATATGCTATTTGGGGTGTATGAGATAGAGTGTCTTAAACATGAGACAAAATCTTCAAGAAATATTAAGTCCAACGCAATGTTTAGAATCATGCCCCGAGACCTAGGTGGGACCCATATGCCCAAGGCAGTGTATGAGTCCTAGATCACTAGATATGGAACACACAACCTCAAAGATTGAATAATGATATGGAATTTATTAAATGTCATGATTATCCTCATAAAAATGAATGTAATTAGGCTTGTGGACGCAAAATAAGACCAAATAAGGCATAAAGAAGCCCAATTTTAGTAGGTAGGGCCCAAACAAGTGTGAAAATGTAAAGGGATACATTTTCCTACATTACACACATGCACACACACACACATGTACACACACACACACTTAGATTGTAGTCATGGAAAAAGTATCCCTTCTACTTTTCTTTGCTTGTTTAGGCCCTCCTTGTTAGTTAGGCTTAATGTTGCCTTGATTTAGTGTTGTAATACATGTGGGTGACACATTCACATTAGGTCTTGGGCCCTTGTAAACTAATGGATTTAAATGGTACCTTGCTAAAGTGTTGTGAAGTGTTGTAACATAGTTTCACACTTTTCTAAGGTTTTATTAATTAACTAAACCTAATAAACCACTTTTTAATGAAAATTAACCTTAATCTTGCCTTATTTGGAATGTTGTAAAGTGTTGTAACACACTTTCACCCTTTTCTAGGCTTGTTATTAATAATTGGGATTTCCTATGCTTTAATTGGCCATATTTTGCATCCACAAGCCTTATTTATTGAATTTTTTTGAGGATAACCCTGACACCAGTCATTAGCCAATCATAATTCAGGTGTTTTAGGTTTGAATGGCCTAGATTTAGTGATCCAGGACTCATTCACCACCTTGGGTGAATAGTGTTGGAAATGTATGCCTCAATCCCATAGGTTGAAACCTCTAAGAGAGCCAAGTCGGTGTGACATATTTTGTGTCTGACTGACTAGCATTTGAAACCTTGTTGAATAGTTCTGGTCATTGTGACCTTGCTTCAGTCTTATCGAATGAACCTATCGCTATGACATGTTGATCGCTGTGACAGTTTCTATCTCTCACCGCTTGTGGAGATCTCTAGCCAATAGGCCACTCTTATCGTATATCAGGGAGACTTTGGGCAACAAGTGGTGTCGAGGAAACCCTTGGCCAAAAGGCTTATCTCAATATGAAGTCTTATCGAGATGGTATATCTTGTTGATAGGGTGTTACACTTGTGGTCATCAGAGTATCTCATATGCTTCAGTGTGAAGTCTTGTCAATATGGAGATGTCTCACCGATAGGTATTCTCTTCGAGGCATCGGGGTAACACTAAGGTTTCGCTAAGAACTCTTAGTGATGGTGAGAAGTCTTTTCGACTGTTGTTTGGTGCTCAGTATTACTTAAGACTTCAAAGTAACATATTAGTGATAGAAATAAGTCTTAGCGATAGATGAATACTTTGATATAACATAAAGTCTTGGTATGATCTCTCAGTGAAAGTGATAGGTCTTAGCGATAGCGATACAAGTGATGATCATTAGTATGAGGTCTTGGCGACACAGCAAAGTCTTAGCGATAGCTTTCTAGACTCGGTGTAACCTCTTGCCGATAGTAAGGACTCTTGGTGATATTGAATCCTGACTTTATGACATTGGGGAGACATGGTTAGTGTCTCACCAACATGTGAACACAGGTTGAATATTGTTGACCGATTGGGTGACTATCCTACGTGGTGAGTCTACGACCAATCAGAGAAGCCGAATGGGAACCATTGGAGGTTAGTTTGTTGTGGTATTTCTATGAGGAAGTTCGACAGATAGGGATACCATGAATATATTCTAGAATTGCATAAGAAGTTCAGTTCGATGGATTGTTTGATGGTTCGATGTTCAGTTGAATGGATAGATGAATAGTTCGGTGTATGGTCAGTGTGAATTCTATTAAAAAATAATTGTAACTTGATTGTTCTATACAAGGTTCAAGGTCAATTGAATATGCTATTGTAAATTAACATCAAAAAGATAAGTCTGATCTTTGTATGTAATCTCCATTACTATAATACAAATTGACTTCTCCTAGTGTGGTGGGTTTTTCCTCTCGTAAGGGTTTTCCCACTTAAATCTAGTGTTCATATGGGTATGTCTAATTCTCTATTTTTGTTATCTCTGTCAAGTGCATCTTAATTGTACTGTAATTGTAAAAATTGAAAAATGTCTCTGCATTCTTCCTTGAGGTTTTGACGTTAGGAGAGTTGTTTCCGCACTTAACTTTCCTTAAAAGTGGTATTAGAGCCTGTCCAGTTGTGTTATCCTTGTGGGTATGTTGGGTTTTTTGAGTCAATTCTATTCAGTGGGAGTCTTGTAGAAGTTTTTTAATTCTAATTATATATTGAGATGGCTAGCACATCAAGAAAGATTGAAATAGAGAAATTCAATGGCAGCAATTTTGAGTTGTGGAAACTCAAAATGGAAGACCTGTTAGTGGATCATGATCTTTGGATTGTTGTGTCTGGAACGAAGCCTATAGGAATGAAGCAAGAAGATTGGGACCTTGTAGATAGAAAGTCTAAGGGGCTGATAAGGCTCTATTTGGAAAACTCCATTCTTTTGAATGTGCATGAAGAGAATACTGCATCTTCTTTGTGGAAGAGACTGGCATCTATTTATCAGGGGAAGTCCTTGGTGAATAAATTGTTCATAAGGAAGAAGCTGTATACCTTGAGTATATAGGAAGGGGGGTTTGTAGTTGATCATTTGAACACATTCAACATGTTGATTGCACTATTAACATATGTTGGTTTGAAGACTGATGAAGAGGATCTCTATATGCTTTTATTGTGTTCTTTGCCAAAATCTTGGGATCACCTGGTGATGGCTATTTGGATTACAACGTCCAATTTCAAGATGGAAGATTTTGTTGCTTCTTTTTTATAAGAAGAGATGAGAAGGAAATCTTCTAAGATGGTGAAGGAGGCCCTTGCTGTTAGAGGAAGGTCGAAAGAAGAAGGACAAGAAGTCCAAATCAAAATCAGAGGGGAGATCAAAGTCTCCTAGAATGAAGTCCAAGGTGAGGTGTTGGAATTGTGGGCAACTTGGTCATGTCTGAAAGGATTGTAAAAAGGAGGAGAAGAAGAAAAAAGAAGAAGAAGTATTCTTCTGAAAATGATTCTTCTCAGAGTGATGTAGACGCCTTCATTGCAGCCTTGGCTACACAAGCATCAGATGATGTCTAGTTGATTGACTCTGGAGCATCTTTCCACATGACATCTCATAGAGACTGGTTCATGAAGTATGAAAAATATGATGGTGGAAAGGTGTATTTGGAAAGTGATTCTTCATTGGAAATAGTTGGATGTGGAAGAGTCATAATTCAATTCCCTGATGGACGAGTGAAGGGAATTAATAATGTAATGCATATACCAAGTCTGGCTCGACACTTACTTTCTGTTAGTATGTTGAATGATATTGAAGTACAAGTCACATTCTCTAGAAATGGTTGCAAGATGACAAGAGGCTCTATGGTGCTAGCAAGAGGTGCTCGTGTTGGTACCTTGTACAAGCTAGATGCACATGTTGTTCAATGTAGCAGTTTCTCTTAAAAGTCACAAAAAGCTACTCATGGAGGAAAAGAGGGAAATGTTCCTAATTGTGTAAAATCTATGGAAGTTAAACTTCCAATAGAAAAGACTATGCTTTGGCATCATAGGCTAGGCCACATTGGTGAGAAAGGTTTAAAAACCTTGAATAATAAAAACCTGGTTGAGGGGCTTGATGATTGTAACCTTGAATTTGAATTATGTGAGCATTGTATATATGGAAAGTAGCACTGTGTTTCTTTTTATTCCAGTCCTCATAAATCTTCTGGTTTGCTAGATTATATTCATTCTGATGTTTTTGGTCAAGTGAATGTTCCTTCTTTGTCTAATTCAAGGTACTATGTATCATTCATTGATGATTATTCAAGAAGAAAATTTGTCTATTTTTTGAAAATTAAATCAGAAGTGTTCAATCAGTTTAAGGAATTTAAGAACCTCGTAGAAAATCAGATTGGAAGAAAAATAAAATGCTTAAGGACTGGAAATGGCGGTGAATTTTGTTCTGATGAATTTGAGAGGTATTGTAAAGACAATGGGATTAAAAGACATAAGCCTACACCTTATACTCTACATCAAAATGGAGTTATAGAAAGGTTCAATAGGACAGTGATGGAGAAAGCACGAAGTATGCTGAGTAGTGATGGCTTGGAGGAGAAGTTCTAGGCTAAGGTTGTGGCTGCTACATGTTACTTGATAAATCATTCTCCAAATTCTACTCTTGTTGAGGAAACACCTTTGGAAGCATGGTCTAGTAAGAAGCCCTCTCTGAGACACATTTGTGTTTTTGGCTGTGAGGCATATGCTCATGTGCCATATGAGAATAGATCTAAGTTGGAGAACAAGGCTGTTAAATGTATTTTTATTGCCTATAGTGTTGGCATAAAAGGATACAAGCTTTGGAATCTTGATACAGAGAAGGTTGTATACAATAGAAGAGTAATATTTTGTGAGCTGAAGCCTTCTATCTTGGATCTACAATTAGAGATAAAGTCTAAAAACAAAAAGGATGTAGTTGAAATTCCTCTGACACTAGATAAAGAGGAATTGAAAATTCAAAATGTACCTAAAACTAAGGAGAGCTCAAGTAGTTCTGAAAGTTCTGAAGAAGAACAAAAACCTCAGCCTTAGCAAGTGAGGTCGACTCATGAAAGAAAGCAACCTGATAGGTATGGGTTCTCTTTGATAGATTCTACCTGTGCCTATGCTTTAATTTCTAGCACTGATGAACCTAGGACTGTGAAAGAGGCATTTAGAATGTTTGTTTCAGACTCTTGGTTGGAAGCCATGAATAAAGAAATGTCATCATTAGAAAAGAATGAAACCTAGAGTTTGGTGCCCTTTCCTAAAGGTAGAAAAGCCATGGGCTGCAAATGGGTATTTAAGAAGAAAATAGGTCTGGATGGTAGTGTGGAAAAGTACAAGGTGAGGTTGGTTGCAAAGGGTTATTCCTAGGTAGAGGGAATTGATTATGGGGAAATTTTTTCTCTTGTAGCTAAGCTGATGTCCATTAGATTTCTTTTGTCACTTGTAGCAACGTGACTTAAAAGTCGAGCAGATGGATGTGAGGACATCATTTATTCATGGTGATCTTGAAGAAGAAATCTATATGTCCCAGCCTAAGCACTTTGTGGAGAAAGGTAAAGAAAAATTTGTTTGCAAGTTAAAAAAGTCTTTGTATGGGTTAAAGCAATCTCCTAGAATGTGGTACCAGAAGTTTGATACTTTTGTATTGTCTTTTGGATTTGTAAGATTAAAATCTGATCATTGTGTGTATTACAAAGTTAAAAGTGATCAAGTTCTTATTATTTCTCTCTATGTTGATGATATGTTGTTCATAGGCAATAGTAAGTTGATGATTTATGATCTTAAGTCTCGGTTGTCTGCTAAGTTTGAAATGAAAGATCTTGGTGCAACGAGGTATATTTTTGGGATGAATATAACCAAGGACAGGAATAGTAGAAAACTTTGGCTCAATCAGAGTAAGTATATCAAGACTATTCAGTCATAGTAAGTATATCAAGACTGTTCTAGAGAGATTTTGCATGAATGATTGGAAGCAGCTATTTGTTCTAGTTTTACATGGAACAAAGTTATCTATTGAAGACTATCCAAAATATCCTACTAAGATGGAGGACATGACCAATGTACCCTATGCTAGTATGGTTGGTAGTCTTATGTATGCAATGGTCTGTACGAGGTCAGATATTGCCCAAGCAGTTAAAGTACTTAGTCAGTTTATGGCTAATCCTAGAAGGACACATTGGGATGCAGTGAAAAAAGTATTCAGATATTTGAAGGGCACTTCAAAATATGCTTTGTGTTACCATGGGAACTTGGTTGAATCACAGAGTACTCTCAGCATTCGAGGTTATGTGTATTTTGATTGGGTAGGGGACATTGACAGCAAGAGGTCCAATAGTGGATACATTTTCATGATGAATGGTGGTGCAGTGAGTTGGATGAGTAAGCGGTAGGCTGTAGTCACTTTGTCCACTACAGAGGCTGAATACATGGCAGCTACACATGCTTGTAAAGAAGCAGTTTGGTTAAAACATTTTTGTTCTAACATTGTTTTTGATGCAGGGTAAATAACTATTTTTTGTGACAGTCAGAGTGTAATTTTTCTAGCAAAGAATCCTACTTTCCATGCCAGGAAAAAACATATAGATGTACAATACCACTTTGTACGAGATATGGTGGAGCATGGAAAGGTCATTTTGGAAAAATTTGATACTTTGGAGAATGTTGTAGATGCATTGATGAAGCTAGTGAGCACAGACAAGTTCAGGTGGTGTGCCAGTTCGATGGGCCTCAGTTCCCATGAACTGTCAATAGTTTTGTTGTGCTTTGGAGGTTCTTGTGTGATATTCATCAAATGGGAGATTGTTGGAAATGTGTCCCTCAATCCCACAGGCTGAAACCTCTAAGAGAGCCAAGTTGGTGTGACATATTTTTTGTTTGGCCGACTAGTAGTTGAAACCTTGTTGAACAGTTTTGGTTGCTTGTACCTTGCTTTAGTCTTACCGAATGAACCTATCATTGTGATAGTTTCTATCTCTCACCATTCATGGAGATCTCTAGCTGACAGACCACTCTTATCGTATATCGGGGAGACTCTGGGCGATAAGCGGTGTCGAGGAGACCCTTGGCCAAAAGGCTTATCTTAGTATGAAGTCTTATTGAGATGGTATGTCTTGCCAACACGGTGTTACACTTGTGCTCATTGAAGTATCTCATATGCTTCAGTATGAAGTCTTTTCAATATGGAGATGTCTCGCTGATAGGTATTCTCTTGGAGGAATTGCGGTAACAGTAAGTGTTCGCTACAAACTCTTAGCAATGGTGAGAAGTCTTGCTGACTGTTGTTTGGTGCTCAGTATGACTTAAGACTTCGGAGTACTATCTCAGCGATAGTGATAAGTCTTGGCAATGGATGAATACTTTAGTATAACATAAAGGCTCGGTATGATCTCTTAGCGAAAGCGATAAGTCTTGGTGATAGCGATACAAGTGATGATCATTGGTATGAGGTCTTGGCGACATGTCGAGGTCTTAGC
>VDFB02128095.1:0-22391 GCA_007258455.2 Sequoia sempervirens
TGAGAAACTTCCAAGGGTTCTAAAATGCCTAAACGGTTAGGTGGATAGAAAAAGTTTCCAAGTCAACAAAATTCCACCTCTACCCCCTAAATGCACCCATCTCCAGCATGAGCTCTAGAAAAATATCCTAAGGCATGGTTAAATCCTCCTCATACATCAAAATGCGCCCAAGCTTGTGAAGGGGCATGAAAAATTTCTAAGTATGCAAAAATGGAAGCTCCACTAGCAAAATGCGCCCTCATCAAGGAAGTGGTGTGGAAAATGTTTTAAGTGTGAAACTTCCTGCTCACCCTCCTAAATGCGCCCAGCCTTGAGGAGATAGCATGAGGAATTTACTAAGTATTTCAAATTTGAAGCACATCCCCTTGAATGCGCCTAGGATGGGAGATAGAGTGAAAATTCCACTAAGTGTTGTAAATTTAAGCTCCCTACTCTATATGTGCCCTTGCAAGTATGTAAAACTTGAAGTAGGCCCCCTTGTATGCGCCCTTGACTTGGAGGCAATCTTGAAAACGTCTAAGTATGGAAGAATGGAAGTAAGACCCCTTGTATGCGCCCAAGAACTTGAGGAGGGATAAGAAAAGTTTCTAAGTCTTGCAAATTTGAAGTAGCTACCCCTAGATGCGCCCAAGGTAGAGATGCCATTGAAAAAAATTCTAAGTGTAGGAAATTGGAAGCTCATACCCCCAAATGCGCCTTGGCTTGGGGGAAAAGGTTGGCAAACTTTCTAATTGTCACAAATTGGAAGTAAGAGGGGTGAAGTGCGCCCAAGTGCCAAGAGGTTGAGTTGGAAATTTTCTAAGGCAATAAAAGTGGAAGTAGGCCATGGTAAATGCGCCCAAGCTTGAGTGAGACTTGAAAATTCTTCTAAGGCGATGAAATTAAAAGTCCAAGGGATGAAATGCGCCTAACTTGAAGAAGGGGGGATAGTAAAATGTTCCAAGTCTGAGAAATTTGAAGTAGGACCTCTGAGATGCGCCTGGACCTTAGAGAAAGAGTTAAAAGGATTTCTAAGTATTGAAAATTGAAAGTAGCACCTAGCAAATGCGCCCTTGGTTTGGAGAAGAAATTTGAAATTTTTTCTAAGTGTTGAAATTTATTCCACCTCTAGAGAAATACACCTAAGCTTGACAGGGGATGATGAAATTTGTTAACGCATGGATAAAATCAGCAGGGATGAGTCAGAATACTCCAGCTTCATGAGATTGAAGAGGATTTTCAAGGCCAAGCAAGAAAATACACCCAGAGATGAAGAACGAGAATAAATTTGGTGGCAAAATATTTTTCTAAGGTTGAAAAAATCAAAAATTAAATGAACCCCTTCGTTCATGGACACATGAATTTGATGCTTTCCAAAGGAAATTTTCTTCTGGGTACTGAACATCTTCGACAAGGAAGTGATTTTAAAATCCTCCGCACTTCGCCAAGGCCTTCAAGATGAGGATTTTCCATGGGCACTTGATTGATGAATTTTCTAAGGGGAAAATTTAAAAAATTTCTAAGGCAAGGAATAAATGATGTTTTTGAAGATAAAATGCCTTGGATAGTGAATTTGAAGTTGACTGCCTAGGTGAATTTGCTCAAATTCTTCGTGAAGATAGTCTTCTTGGGCCAAATATGAATAAAATCAAAGTTGTCAACGCCTCAGCCGGTGAAATAAATTTCTTGAAGATGATGCAGTTGAAGTTTACACTTTCAAAAGATGATTTTAAAATGCATCTCTTAAATATGCCCTTGAGGATGATGAAATTTGTCTAAGGCATTGAAATATGATGCACAGGGGTTATATGCCCCAGCCTAAAGATGTTAAAAAAATCATGAAGAAAGAAAAGTTGGCTAGAGAAAAACGATGAACCTTATCAAATCCGGACATCACTCAGACCTTGAAGTCAAAGCATGAAAATCAGGTAAGTAGAGTGAATTTGTATTATTAAGTGTTCTAATAGTCTTCTCTTTATCTATTTTGCAGGATGAACGCCAGGGACGAAGCATGGTGACTTGAAGTAATGAAGCAAATAGTTCAAGATGATAAAATCATGGAGGAAAAGTTGCAAGAAATGGCTAAGTGTTGCACCCGACACAGTCAGGCGAGTGGCAAGGAGGAATAATCGAATTCAAGACAAGAAAATCTTTCAAGTTCAGAATAGAGGGAAGGATGAAGTACCAAGTGTTAGAGATGATCCTCAAGCACCTCAAAGTTAAAGAATGATAGCAAGATGAATTGAAGGAAAAAGTGGAGGTCTTTCTTCGGTGTTGACCCGGAGGGTGTTTTTTGCTCAACCTGAAATGTAATGACGTCAAGGAGTAAAACCATCATCAAGCAGGAGAAATAAGTGGCCATGGCAGTCCAAGAAGTTGAAGCCATGATGATCAAGCTCATCCAGTTTGCAATCAGAAAGAAGAACAATGTGAACGCGTTTACAAACAGGGATCTTCTAGAGGATGGTGGACATTAATTGTTCATTTATTACTCCACTCCTCTTTTTTGGGTTAGGGCTAAGGTGGCTTAATCTAAGCCATTCATCTGATTGTAATCTGAGCCGTCCATTGACTTGGCCAGCTATATAAAGGGGCATCCCCCCCTCATTTGTACTAATTAGACAATAGAGATTAGAATCAAGAGACAACTAGGTGATAGCTTAGAGGTAGCTTAGTATAGATTGATAGGATAGTTTGAAGAAGAGGGAAAGTTTTCCCTTTGAAAACTTTGTAAGAAATTGTTGTGAACACTCTCTCAATAAAAAGAGTTTTCATTGATGGTGAATTTCGTCTTTTGTTGTGAGTAGCTAGCAAGGTTTCTTCGTCCTTCTGATTCGAATAGTAGTTTAAAGTAGAGTAAATTTGATTTCATGCAAGCAGATAGTAATAATGGAGTGTGGTGTTTGATCTAAGCAAGCTGCGCTTATCCATACCACTAGCGGCTTCCACTGGACAAGCGGTAATTCTACCGGTAACAACGGAAATGCCAGGACCTAACTTCGCCTGGTATCGAAATGATGGTATAAGGCCATCGCGGATGGCATTCTTCAGCGCGTCAGTTTTGGTTTGTATTATCGGTAGTCACCTCCTTCGAAGACAGCCAACCCGGTAAGCCGTCCCACGCAGCAAAGCCGGTTCCGCCGAAGTTTGCTGTCAAGCCCATGATCCGATTTGAGATGAGGCGGTTTTAGGACCTTCCTCGAACCTGTACCGCTCAAATCAGCAATGAAGTTGGTGGCGAGAAAACCCCAGGCTTCGCTGGATGAAATCTTCTGAATCGAAAACCCCTTTCTTGTTGGTAACACCCATAAGTCCCCTTGAAATACCAAAGAAATCAAGACGAAATAACCGAGACTATCCCACTACGAAGCGAAACCTGGAGTTGAACTACGAAATCCCCGCAATCTTAGCGTGGCCGGATAATTTTGATCAAGAGAGAATAGGTGTCGCCATGCACCTTATTCTTGGTGGTTAAGGCGGTCACGGAAAACATATATCAATGCAGACTCTTCATTATCAATTTCCATGTGAGTGCCTCGATCTTCCTCAATGGCCATCTTCCTCAAATATTGTCCCTACTTCATCTCGGGAATTAACTTCCTCTAATTCGACAAAGATCCTCAGAGTTTCGGATGTTTCACTGTAACCTACAAATATTCCTTTCTTTCCAGAAGGCTCCAACTTTGTCCTTCTTTCCTTCAGAATATGAACATAAACTGGACATCCAAAGATCCTCAAATGACTCACCTTTGGCTTCTTTCCAGTAAAAGCTTCTTCAGGAGTCATGTTCTCCAGGATCCAGTGAGGACTTCTATTCTGAACATAGATTGCTGTCCTAGATGCTTTTGCCCATAGGAAGGTTTGCGGATCCTGATCATGAATCATGGCTTTTGTTGCTTCCACGATCAATCTGTTCTTCCTCTCTACAACACCGTTCTGTTGAGGATTATAAGGAACACTAAATTCCCTCTTAATCCCAACTTCAATGCAATAGTTTCGAAAGCTGCCGGAGGTATACTCTCCTCCATTATTGGATCTCAGGACTTTGATCTTCTTCCCGGACAGATTCTCCACCTGAGCTTTGAATTCCTTGAACCTTTCTAATTCTTCCTCAGATTCTTTAGATTTCAAGAAATAAATCCAAGTCTTTCTAGAGTAGTCATCAATAAAAAGAATGTAATACAAGAAACCACTCGAAGAAGCAACAGACATTGGACCACATAAATCAGAATGAATGAGATCTAGAAGACATTTGGATTTATTTTCTCTACTATGAAATGGACCTTTAGTATTCTTACCCATAGCGCAGCCTCTACAAATACCTTCATGCTCCTGGTTGAACTTTGGAAGGACCGTGACCATCTTCTCCATGATAGGTAGAGCTCAGAAGTGAAGGTGAGCCAATCTTTGATGCCAAAGATCACACTAGCTTGAAGAATCATGTACTAATGTCTGAAGTGGACAAGTGCATAGCCTGTAGAGACTCTCATGTCTAACTCCAATCACTTGAGCAGTTTTGAAGTTGGAGTTCTTCGTCCACACAAGAACTTTGCCCTTAGAGAATGCAACTTGGTAAGCTTTGTCTTCCAAGGCTGAAATGGAAACAAGGTTTCGCTTGATGCCTGGAACATATAGAACATCGCACAACTGAAGGGTAATGCCGCAATCCAATTGGAGAGTGGAGGTCCCAATTCCTTTCACCAAGTAACTAGCATCATCTCCAATAATGACTTGTTCACTAGAATCTCTCTACCAAATTTGTTATAGACGCCCTTGAATCTAGTAATGTGGGGCGTAGATGCATCACTATCAATCAACCAAGTGTTGGTGTGTTTGAAGCTGGCATTACGGAGCACAATGCCGGGAAGAAATGCTACCATGAACTTGCGCGAGTAGGCTACCCAACAACATTCGGCACGGTGGCCTACCGCTTAGGTTCGTTGGACAATGCTCGCAAAGGGACCATACTTGCCCACCTTAAAGCACATTGGACTTTGGAGAGGTCCCTCTTGAATGGGAGCACCATCACTCCATTTATTCTCGAAGTATCCTTTTCTTCACATTTTTTTCCTTTCTTCTTTGGATGATTGGAGGCAAGAACATGAATGTCTTCATTGGTAGGGCTTTGACCAAGTCCTCTAGCAGCCAATCTAGACTCCTCTTGAATGCAATCCGTTCTCAATCGATCAAACTTGGGAAGCTTTGATCTTGCACTAATTCCTTGAATGTAGGATTCCCATGATAAAGGAAGACCATTAAGAGCAAGCATGGTCAAATCCTTGTCATCTATCACATGACCAATTGTAGAGAGCTGATCTCTCAACTCCGAAATCTTGATGAAGTAAGCAATAACCGTTTCTCCTTTCGCCATATTCACATGATGTAGTTGTTGCTTCGGTGCAAGTGCCCGGCTGGTGTTGTTGATTTCGTACATCTCCTCCAAGGTTTTGAACATGTCTCTTGCCGTCTTCAACTTGGAGACAATAGGAACAATATGATCTTTCACGGAATCAACTAACATCTTTTTTGCCTTGATATCTTTCTTCTTCCATTGAACTTTCTCTTCCTCATCCGTAGGTTCGGGAACTTTGGTCTCCACGAACTCAACCAATTCGTTTTCCTCCAAAGTGAGCATAATTCTGAATCTCTATGAAGTGAAGTTTGATACTCCTTCGAGTCTATCCTCAATCTTAAGACCGTTCACCATCTTGACAAAGAGATAGAGATAGACAATAATGAGAAAGAGAAAAGAGTATTGCTGTAATAATAAATCTAATCACGATCTTCTTCAAACCTGCTCTGATACCATGTTAATTTTATGATCAGATGTAATGCATAGAAAATTAATTCAAAATCAGACACAATAACACAACAGATATCCTGGGAAAACCCTCCTCTTGAGGGAGAAAGACCCAGCAACAATATATCACTTATATATTGAATTATCACAATGATGATCTCCTTACAAGAGACCGATATGAAGGCCTATATACAAGCACCAATATTATGATGCACACAGAAATATATAGAGACGAATCGCTGATCAACTCACAGCCTTCAATAAGGACGAACTAAAGATAACTCAATCTGCCTTGTACAAATTTGCGCCAAGTAGAAGTGTAGTGGAATGCAAGAACAATGAAATCGATGCCAAGAGAGTCACAATGAAGGTGTATATATACATGATGGGATGGAGAGTTGTGACCTTTCAAAGAACACAAGTTGGCCTTGACAAATAATCGCGCCTCTTACAAGACGGCTTCCTGAGTAAATCAAGCCTCTTCAATAAATATTAATCATCATTAACAAATGACGTGTCTCTTGAGCAATCGCAATCTTCTATAAATTAAATAGCCCCAAGGCTATAATTTAATTTAACCAATGATGTAAAGGAGATCGCTGGAAGAATACTACTAACGCTACCATAAACATCAACAAAAAATTCATAATGTCCATAGTTGTATCTGAATGTTGTCTTATGTATATCCTCCTCTTAGACTCTAACCTGATGTTACCCTAAATGAAGATCAATCTTCGAAAAGAATACCATGCCCTATAACTCATCCAATAACTCATCTATCCTAGGTATAGGGTACTGGTTCTTGATGGTATTCTTATTCAAGGAACGATAATCAATGCACATCCTCATCATGCCATCCTTCTTCCTTACCAAGGCCACCAAAGATGCAAGGGATTGGAGCTAGGTTTAATGTGTCCCCATAACTAGTAACTCCTTTATCGTTTTTTCAATCTCCTCTCTGAATCTTTTGGGATGTTGATAAGGAGTAGTAATAGCGGGCTTGGAGCCCTCCTCTAACTCAATCACATGCTCAAATCCATGATTAGGAGGTCTACCAGGTGGAATATCTCCAAAAACCATTTTGTACTTATCTAAAGCCATTTGAATGTCCACATGATAATACCTATCATGAATAGAAGAAGATTTGGAAGACACAAAACATTTGACTTCACATACAACCTCACTATGTCTAAACAAAGCCTCCATCCCCTTTGCCATTACCACCTTTAGCGCACCATCTGCCAAATCTCTCAACACTATCTTCATCACATCTGCCATGAACTCCAACTCCATTTTCTAAAGGTATTGATTGTACTTGCCAAGTGAATGCGACCATTGAACTCCCAAAACATTGGTCTCACCAATCCCAACCACATAGAAGTCATCAGTAATTGTATAATCACACAACTGCATTCTCAACAGTGAAATCTTCTTAATACAACTCATATTGAAGCCATTAGCTACCATGACACTGAATCCAGGAAAATGTTGAACCTGCAATCGTCTCTTCACCACTAGACACTCATCAACAAACATGTAACCCACTATCCCTTCAAGACTCCTCTCACTCTAAAAGGATGATACTTAGAAACTCTTGATAATGTAGCAATAGTACCATGTGCCACATCTCCTGTAGCATTATGATCATGCTCTAATTGTCGCTCCTCATGTTCACTCTTCGAACTGGTATCTATTATCTCCTCAATGTAGGAAGTGACCTCTATGTAGTGTGCTTTGCCTTTTCCTAGGTATTTGTGACC
This sequence comes from Sequoia sempervirens, assembly GCA_007258455.2. NCBI lineage: Eukaryota > Viridiplantae > Streptophyta > Pinopsida > Cupressales > Cupressaceae > Sequoia > Sequoia sempervirens. The sequence continues at coordinate 7,540 of VDFB02128095.1, forward strand.
AGGTTCCCATGATTCCTTGCACGAGAAACACAACTTCTTCCTACGCAAGTCATTCCTCGTCTCAAATTCCAACTTAGGTGGTGTAGTCTTAGGCTGATTGAAAGTTCTCCTGAATGGCTTATTACACTTGAAACTCATCTTTTGGGACTGGTGTGTAGGATGTGTGGTTTCAAGATCAAGAGCCATCTGAATAGCATCCTGTAGCATACTAGGCTTGAATGCCTTCACCAAACCACTTAGATTTGCATTCAAACCCTCTGCGAACAGCATTACAAATCCTTTTTCTGACATATTAGGAACCATAACAACAACCTTTTGGAACTCATTGATGTAGCTATCAACATCACAATTTTTTCTAATCAATGCTAACTCACAGAAAATACATCTCTACATCCTTCTTATCAAATCTAGCAATCAATTTGTTGTTGAACTCATCATAAGACTATCAAAGCATGGTCTTGTCTTACCAAGTCATGATGTCACCTATCATATGCCGATCCCTCCAAATGTAAGGTTGCAAATTTAATTGCCTCTTCTTCTAGCATGGTTTTAGTGTCAAAAATGTACCAAGCTTGTGTATCCAAGCAAGTGTCGTGCTTTTCCCACTACCATCAAAATTAGGAAGAGTTAATTTTCTCAAGGCATGTTGATACTCTCTATGGGGGCCTTATGGTCTTTGTTTCTACTGTGTCTTTTTCCTATCTTTCCGCTGGTACATATATTGGTTTAATGTTATCTCATTTCTAATTTCGTCAAGAAATGTATGGTACTCATCATATACTGCTATTACCTCATCAACCAATGGCTGATCTTCTTCGGGTTGAAATGTTTCGTCATCCTCCTTGGGTGTGAATGTAGGTTGGAAAAGTTTGCTTTAACCATTTGTACTGGCTCCCCTTGGAATGTTATTATTTGCATTATTATCTTCCCTTGTAGTATTCTGATTCATCCAGAGGGAATTCATATTGTGTGACATTTTCCCAATGGCTATAATTAACTGTTGTTGTGATTGCATTAATTGTTGCATTATTTGTTCCTGTCCTTGTGCTAGATCATTCAATATGTTTTTCACACTAGGCATCTCCTCGCAGTCCTATCTCTAGGACTCACATTACTTGAACCCAACATTGATTCAATTCCTTGTAACTATATAGGGCTGCTTTGCTACTAATGCAGCTTAAAAAGTATCCTCTTTTGGATATGGCTCAGCTAATTGGAATTGTTTCCTTTTTTGTTCTCTTCCTGCATACCATTTGCCCCTGTCACTAGTGTACATTACCCTCTAGGCTGGCAGGACTTAGGCTCTAATACCACTGTAAGATCCCCTATCAATTTGAACCCAATTTTTCACCTTATTTCCAAAGTCATCAAAAGGCATTATATCACACACTTTGATTTCATGCTGATTTTAGGTTTCAAATTGAGGTTAGGAGGATTGTATGTTGTTGTCTAAAAGGGTGGCCACTTTCTTTGTAGGAGTTGCAATTAGTTTTCCAAGAAAAACTTCCCACGAATGCTATGTTGGGTATACAATGGCTACGTTCTCTTGGTGAGATTACACTATATTTTCAGACCATGGAGCTGAAATTCAAATTAGAGGGTAAAAATGTGGTCTTGTAGGGTATATCTAATGGAGGGCCATGGGTAGTCTCTTTCAAACACATGGAAAGGTTATTTAGACATGATCAGGTAGAGTGGGCAGTGGAGTGTATGGTTATGTCCACGATTATCGAAGAGGAGAAGCGTTCTTATCCTCTAGACATTTAGGCTTTGCTATCTAAGCGAAGCAAGGTTTTTGGTAGCATATCTCCTGGTAGGTCTCCTGATAGAAGTATTGAGCATGTGATCAAGTTGGAAGAGGGCACCAAACCCGTTATTACTACACCATACAAGCATCCTAAGAGACACAAGGATGAGATAGAGAAAGCAATTGAGGAGCTTTTGGACATGGGCCATATTAGACAGATTAAGAGTCCATTTGCTTCTTTTGTTTTGTTAGTGAAGAAGGATGGGACTATGCGCATGTGCATATATTATAGGGCATCACATAAGAAGACTATTAAGAACAGATACCCCATTCCATGGATAGATGAGCTCGTTGATGAGCTACATGGAGTAGTCTTTGAGATCGGGATACCATCAGATCAGAGTCAAAGAAGAGGATATAGAGAAAACACCATTCAGATGTCACTTTGGCCATTTTGAGTTCCTTGTCATGCCCTTTGGTTTGACTAATGCACCTTCCACATTTTAGTCATGCATGAACAACATATTTACTAAGCATTTGTGCAAGTTTTTGTTGATATTCTTTGATGATATACTTATTTTTAGTAGGTCATGGGAGGAGCACTTGAGATATTTGGATGAGGTTTTGGATACATTTGAGAGTGTGTCTTTGTTTGCTAAGGAGTCCCAGTGTGAGTTTGGTATGATAGAATTATTATATCTTGGACACATAATCAACTCCAAGGGAGTTAGTGTTGATCCTGAAAAGATCAAGACTATTCTTGATTGGCCTCCACCCACTAATCTTACACAATTAAAGCGATTCTTTAGGCTATGTGGTTTCTATAGGAGGTTTGTCAAAGGATTTTCTTAGTTGTCTGCCCCACTTATAGATCTGACCAAGAAAGGAGCTTTTGTTTGGTTTGAAACAAAACAATTTTTTGATCGCTTCAAGCAATTGATGAGCACATGTTTTGTTCTGGCTATTCCAGATTTCTCTAAGCCTTTCGAGCTTGAATGTGATGCATCTGGTGAAGGTATAGTTGTTGTTCTTATGCAGAAAAAACACCCAATTGCATTCGAGAGTAGGAAGTTGAGAGGAGGTGAAAGAGGGTACTCCATTTATGACAAGGAGATGTTGGCAATATTGCATGCCTTAGGTAAATTTAGACAATACCTTGTTGGAGGGAGATTTGTTGTTAAGACTGATCACAATAAGGCAACAAAAATGGGTAAGCAAACTCTAGGCCTATGACTTTGGCATCGAATATGTTAAAGGGAAGAGGAACGTAGTGGCTGATGCTTTGTCAAGAAGACCACATTTGTGCTCAATTTCAGAATTATCAGTAGATTGGAGGGAGAAAATGCAAGTTGATTATGCAAAGAATTCACCTGCAAACAACATTCTTGATGGTTCATTGCAGGATGACATAGTATAAGGTTAGAGATGGTCTCATATTTTATAAGGAAAGATTTTTGTTAGTTCTTGAATCTAAGATAAAAGCGCAGATATTCAAGACTTTCTATGACACTCCTATGGCTGGTCATCCTAGGTATTACAAAACATAAAGGCAGATCTGTGAGAGATTCTCATGGAAGAGATTCTCATGGAAGGGGATGAAGGATGATATTCTTAAGTATGTTTGTGAGTGTTAGGTGTGCCAACAAAGCAAAAACGAACATACTTACCTTGCTGGTCTACTACAGCCCTTACCCATTTTTACTCAGAAGTGGGAAAGCATTTCTATGGACTTTATTACAGGGCTTCCCAAGGTGCAAGGGAAGGATTGTATCTATGTGGTGGTGGATAAATTGACCATGTTTGCTCATTTTTTTTCCATATCAGCAAGGTATACAGTGGCACAAGTGGTAGATTTGTTCTTCGAAGAGGTGTTTAGACTCCATGGAACACCTAAGACCATCATTAGTGATAGGGACAACAATTATGAGCTTGTTTTAGCAAGAGTTATTCAAAGTATGTGGCACTGAGTTGGCTCACAATACAAGTTATCACCCCCAGACTAATGGTCAGATAGAGATTGTCAATAAATGGATAGAAGGATACCTGCGTAATTATGTTTCAGGACAGCAAAAAGTGTGAGTTAAATGGTTGCACTTGGGGAAGTTTTTCTACAACTCCACTTTTCACATGACTATTAGGATGTCTCCTTTCATGGCTTTGTATGGCTATGAATTTCCCAACTTCATTGATCTGCTTTTTGGAGATTGTAGAGTGCCTAGAGCCAAGAATTTTTTGTAAGAAAGTCAAGATATCATGAGATCGCTGAGGGATAACATACATGCTCAAAATCAGTAGAAGTTGTACACTGATCAACATTGTATCGAATGGGAATTTGAGATAGGAGACATGGTTTATGTGAGATTGCAGCCCTTCAGACAGTCCACTCTCAAGAAGAGTAGGTCGGAGAAGATGAAACCCCGTTCTATGGACCATTTAGAATCACCAAGAGGATTAGAGAGGTGGCCTATGAGCTTGAGCTACCTAAGGATAGCAGGGTGCACAATGGCTTCCACATTTCTCGCCTTAAAAAGGCATTGGGACAGAATGTGATCCCTTCTACAGAGTTGCCTCCTTTGGATGACGAAGGAAAATTGATATTGATCCTTGAGGTAGTGACTGATTCCCTAGAGCATACTCTATGGAGGAGGCTTATCAAGGAATACTTAGTAAAGTGGAATAACTTGCCAGTGGAGGATGCTACTTGGGAGAGTGAGCAAATACTGCAACATCTAGAGTCACGATTGTTTGAGGACAAACAATCTTGGGGAGGGAGGACTATAATGTCCCTTTCTTTCCCATAGTTCAGTCTGAGCTTCCATTAGCCTATTCTTGGTTCTTGTAGGCTAAGTAGTTTTGATTGGAGGACTTGGCACCCTGAGAGGCATTTTTTGGGTTTTTTTCAGTGGTGATGACTATTTTTAGTAAGTTCCAATCGAGCTTCGTTTGGGCCAGTTTGGTGCTTTTACTCACTATTTTTAGTAAATGCTATATTTGGTAACTCGTCTCAGCTCCATTCATCCAACAACTTAGTGTGGAGTTTTCTATTTTTGGCAGTGGTGAGTTCTCTTGGTGGTCGGGTTTAATATTTGTTTATTTGCCACTTAAGTTTATAATCTTGCTATTTTAACTTAAGTGAGGAGGGCGTGGGTCATAAGAGGCCCCCCTTGGCCTAGTCATGTAACGTTTTTAAAAAAGGGAACAATGTTATTTTATGTGATGCCTAGAAAGTAGGATTATATTTCAATTTTTAAGGCTTAATTTGTGCCCAAAACAGGTGGGCGAGCCCCTTGGAGGAAATCTCATATAATTTCAAAATATTAAGTTTATAGTTAAACTTTGGAGAGCTTGAAAAGGGTGTGGCTTTTGGAGGGAAAAAGAGAATTTGAGTTGTGTTGCCCTAATTTCCCCCTCTTTCTCTATTCTTTTTGGAGATCTCATTTGGGTATGAAGACTTTGACAACATAAGGAGACTCTGCTGGAGTGTTTCCAAAATTTCATACGCTGTTGGTTGAAGACGAAAACCCTTATCTCTAGTTGCTGGTTTCGGTGGTGAAAGGCCCACCCTAGCTGGTTGGCTCTTGGATTGAAGATTTTCAGTGAGTTTGCTTTGATGGTTGAGCATTTTGGCATTGATATAATGAAGATATTTTCAGTATTTTGAGTTGGGTTCGAAGGTTTTGGCTTGGTGTATGATTTGTACCATTTTGGAGTGTGATCGGAGCTGTTTTAATTCACTTTCAGAGGTCTGATATAGAAGTTCTGAGTTCTGGAAATGCATTTTTTTCTAAGTAGCTGGAAACACAAAACTGTTCATAGCTTCATTGGTAGGAGTATCATTCTGGGTAATGGCCCTATGGATTCCTCTTTGCTGGGCTCCATATTTAGAGAACTCATTTGCATTGTGTGCTGAAGAACTGAATTTTCAAGGCAGATCGCCTTCCTTGGAGTTATGCCATTTCCTGGGTTTTGAACTTCAGCTGGAAATCTGATCTGCACTGTACAGGGGTCTGTTTTCCTTTAGGGTGTCAGCCCATTCTGTAGATGTAGGCTAGGATTACAGTCGTGTTGGGTTTGGTATCAGGTTCGTTTCCATGAGAGGAATGTTGTGTAAAATTTTACTTAATGCATTTGGAGATTTGCGGCTTTTTTGAGCTCTTGTCGGTCTGATGTAAGGAGTTTCTAAGTCATGGTTTCAGTTATTGTTTGATGCCAAAATGATTTGTAATGGGTTTAATATGATATGATGCAAATAGGTGTCTATTCTCTTTCTATGCTTTGATTTCATTGTATGCTACAAACATGTTGATTGGAACTTGAAACAAACACATTCTGCATCTCCGTCTCATTCTATAAACAAACCAAAAAAAAATCAGGGGTGTTCATCACAATTGTGTACCCAAAAAAAACAAATAGTGTATCACACTCAAGATAGAGCATGCTATGATTTCATTGTATGCTACAAACATGTTGATTGGAACTTGAAACAAACACATTCTGCATCTCCATCTCATTCTATAAACAAACCAAAAAAAATCAGGGGTGTTCGTCACAATTGTGTACCCAAAGAAAAACAAATAGTGTATCACAATCAAGATAGAGGAAATGGAGGTAGACAGATGACGCAAAATAAATCTAAAATGCATCAAACTAATCATGGATGTGCTTTGTAATGTTAAAATGTAGGTGCTCAAATTGACAGCATATACTTGCAAATAGATCATTTGAGTATATGGAAGGATGAAGGGTAAGGGTGAATTTATAGAATTACAGATGGGAACATGAATGGTGGATATTCAATCTCTATGGACAACTGAGATTGACCGAGAAGAGTGGAAATCCTCAGTGACTAAATGGGGGAGTTACTAGTGAGCGAGGGTGATTATCTTTATTTTTTATTTATTTTGGATAAATAGGTGTGCTTGGGATAAAAATAGACGAGGAATAATTGAACGGGTTACAATTTGGATATTTGGATTTTATTTATTTATTGGAAATGGATAATGGATAAAAAGGATTTTAATTATTTAATTATTTAGAAAAAGGGATTTATGGAGATATTTTTTTATTTTGGAATAGGATAGATTTGTTTATTTGTTCTGAATTATTTAATTTATATGTGATGTGAAAATGAAAGGGGGAATTAAAAGGGGACTAGGAAGTGGAAATTAGATTAGGCTATGGTATTAAGGTGTAATGTTAGGCAATGGCAAGAAATAAGTCTCTACACCAGAAATGGAACATAAAAAATCAATATGATTGTCACATCCCTGCTAGCGAGGACCCTCTCCATGTAGGCATTACGTGGTCAATAAAACAAATAAAAATAATAAAAATAAGTTAGGTGGAGACATAAATTTTTCTACTGACCATCCAACAAGATAAGGTGCCATTTATGGAGCCACCTATTTTGTTGACGATCAAGAGACAACCCAAAATTAATAGGCATGGCATAGGTGTGAAGAAGCATGGTGCCACTGAAGCAAAAGGAGTTTTTGTGCCATTAAATGAGCATGGTAGACCTCACTATCAAGCAGAAAAATCATGGGTCAAACAGAGGAGAAGACAAAAGCACGCAGGAGAGACATACATAGGCATTAGGCAGAAAAATCATTGGAGAGCAGACTTCAAGATCCCCATGACCTCGCTTAGTTTCTCATTCTATTCGAGGTAAGAGAGCAGAGAGGAAGGCTATAAGAAATGTGCAACAGAGGCAATGCGAAGGGAGAAAATGCAGACTTTGTTGTGAGGAAAAGAGATGCCCGAGAGTCTTCAAACCCCTCAATCTCTTCATTTGGATATCAGAATAGTTTTGGTCAGAAAAACCATAGGACGCAAATAGCAAGAAGGGCATGAAAAGGGCGTTGGGGAAAATACAAAGAAAACAAATGGGTAAATTTTGGTAGCATTTGGCGTAAGCTTAGAGAGGCATCGGGTAACAGCAGGAGCTTGAATAGGTGTGGAGTGAATTTCAGCCAGGATTGCAAGTGTTCACGTTGTCTGTGCCAAAGAAAAGGAGAGTGTGGAGCGGGATATAGGCACCCATTAAAAATTATGAAAAGTAGCTTTGATTTCACTAACTGGCATGTGCAGACTTGCCCTCACTACAAATGAGACATCTAATTCAAAACAAGATAAGTAATGCATATTGATAATATTTATTATTATGGTAGTTTGTATTTAAATGGGTGATAGCATATAAAAATCTATAAATGATTTCAGTGACGTGTTATCAAGGAATCTAGCTGCGCTCGTTCCATGGATAACCCCCCTATGAAACTTGTTCGTTTCCTAGGTTCGTGAAGTTCAAGCACACAAAACGAGGTGATTTTTGAGCCACCTCGTAATGCGTTCCAAAGCCTCAAACAGTCAGTTTGAGCATCCCTATAATTACGCTTCATGAACAACAACGAAACTCCCCTTGAGAAGTCTCCTTTATTCATGTAGTCAAATTGTGAAAGGAATGCGGTTGCCACGAGAAAATTAGCGGCTCCATATGTTCAAAGGGTAACTAAATTATTTGAGAAATCTTGAAGTGCAAAATCAAAGCACTGCATAGAAGTGATTTTGTCAAAATATGTAAGAGCGCTGAAAAAGTGCGCTATTACACTTTGTCTCCAGACTTAGCCACTTTTTGGCTTAGGCGCACTTTTTCTTGTTTATTGCCATTTTCACTTATTGTGCCACTTTTTATGCCTCAATTAATTGGGCAACTTGAGTTAGGTTTTTATGTTTCCCATTCACTTAAAAGTGATTTTATTGTTTTATTTTCATTGTTTGTGATCTTCAACTTATCTTCTCTTTGTTGGGCTTGCATTTTCCTTCTCCAAAAATGCGTTTTCTTGAGGATCTTCTCCTTGTTCGTGCTAGGGTTTCGAATCCTTGTTTCAGGTATGGTTTTTATTCTTTTTTAACTCTTCTCTTTACTCGTGTTTTATATTATAGTTCTTTGATTACGTTTTTAATGATTGATAATCATTTCTCCATGAGTTGCCTTCCATTCATGCATTTTCCTTTCTCTCATGCGTTTTCAACCTTATCTTTTATTTTCGTTGTTTTGTTTTAATGCGTGGGAATTCTTCTCTTGCCCTTTTCGCGTTTTTTTTCTTTTCATCATGGTTTTTTCTCATTTCTATTGACCATGCCTTCGTCTATTGGTTTCCTTTGTCGATCCACGTCTTTTCTCTTCAAACACCGGCTGAGTTCTCTTTTGTTTCAGCTTATCACTATTTACACCATAGTGTATTGGCGTGAGAATGTAGGCTTTTTCTTCTAAATGTGTGGTGAAGGGATTTCTCTCCAAAAACACGTTATGCAAAGTTGGCACTAAAAATTCATGCTTTGAAAGGTCAAGCTAAGTTTTCAATATCTTATATTATTATTTGGGTCCGTAGCTGTTATTGTAGTTGTCATGTCCCGTTTTGGTACGACCTTTGTTTGTGGGGGAGTGGGCCTGTTATTTCAATCCCTCGTGGTGGCCGGATGGGTCTGGAAGGATCATCGAGGCTGATTGCTTTCTCGATGTTTGGTAGCTCCGGTTTGCGATTTGTCGAGGTTGGGCCTTGAGAGTCTTGTGAGTACTTTTTAGGAACTTTCTATTTTTAGAAAGTTGATGGGAATGGAAGCTGCTATTTGGTGAGGCACAGTTCCAACTGCTACATTTCGAATAAATTGATTCGGCCAGTTTGATGTTGACCCGGAGGAAATAAGGGGTATTTAATGAATTATTAAATATTTAATATTTTGACTTTATAATAAAGTCACTTTATTGAAATATTGAAATATTTAATTATTTGGATTAATTATAAAGTATTTATTATACTTTATAATAAATTATTAAATGTGACTTAATGAGTATTTTATATTCATTAAAAAAGTGGACGCCAATAATTAATATTTCTCCTAAGTTAAAAGTGCGAAATTAATCATTTATTTAAATGATCAATTAAAAGGAGATTGGGTCGAAATTCTTCAAGGAGTATATATTTACCATTCAAGGCAAAATCGAACTATCTTGATTATTATTCAATTTTGTCTTTATTACTCTGAGCATTGGAGTTTGCAAACCTTAGGGTTTCTGGCAGACGAACGTTTCTGGAGAACGAAAACTCTTCAGAGATCAGGCAGACTGAGGCTGTGAAATACCAGTTGAAGCTTGCACTTGGTGATTTCATCCAGAGATCACAGATTGGATTTATTGAGTTATTTATTCAAAGATTAGCAGAGAAAATCATCTTCCTTTTGAGGCGACTTCACCAGAGGAATCTATTCAGTGATCTGGCATCATTTCTTGGAGTCCGTACCATTCCTTTTTCTGCTGCAGACAGGCCGTACATTTCTGTACTTGCAGGCCGTACCTTTATTTCTTCAGAGATTCGCCTTCTGCTTTCAGATTCTGGCACTGAGTTCTAGGCGCTGGGTTTTCTTGGGCATATCTGGAGATCCTGCATTGTATTCAGAGCTTGGAGATTCATTCTTATTTCTGGCCGTACCATCCTTCATTTATTACAGCCGCCACCAGGTTCTTTTGAAATTAATTCATTTCTTGTTCATTTATCAACTTTTCATCATTGTAAAAGCTCTATAAAAATAATGAAATAGTGCGCCCATGTTCTCTGGCATATTTGAGATTAATCTGTGGAGATTTAGAATTTATTTGAATTTATTATCATTTATTGAGAAAATGTAATTTTTCATTATTTACTGAAAACACAAAAAATACAAAAACACAAAAGAAACTTACCGAAACCTCAAAATATAGGTTAAAGGTTTGGAATCCGAGAACCACCAAGGTTAAACGTGGCATTGAAAAAGTCGCCTTTCGGGATATCATACAAACTCCGAAATTCGCGGAGGCGAAAAAGTGTGACATCATAAGGAATTTTCCTAACACTGATGAAGTGCAGGAGCGTTGTTTTTCAGCGCCCCTGCACCAAAGTCAGCTTCCTTCAAAATGCAAGGGCGCTGATTTTCAACTCCCTTACACTTTTCCCAATTTTTCTCCGGAACACCTCGAAACTTGCCGGTACGGTACAAACTACTTCCAAATCCACTTTTGTGCATACGTTTTTGTGGTACTTGCTTACATCATCCCGCGGCTTGCTCGTAAATTGGATTTAACGGCCTCGCGTTCCATCGTTTAACGACTAACATTTGTTCTGACTCCACATCTTGCAGTCTCTTTTCAAAATCCTCAAAGTTGATTGATCAAAGATTCAGTTGCTCTCAGATGACTGCCAGAAAACCTCCGTCTTCTTCAAAAGCAAAAGGCAAAATGAAATATAAGTATCAAGGTGTCTATCCGCCAACTGTAGTGGTCTCCATGGTGGAAGAAATAAAAGACACAGAGGTTGGTCATCAAGACTTGGTTGATTTTGCAGAGAAAACTGAGAAGAAGCCTCTTCCTGATCCTATGAGAGCAATTGTACATAGTAACCTGCATTTGGTAGCTATGTTCCCTACTGCTGCACACAATACGGAATTTGTCCTTCAAGTGGCATCCCACTACATCAGGGAAAGCAGAAGTGTGATTGATTCTTCTGGGCACGAGATTTTAAGACTCGACCCTAACTTCTTTGATATTGTGTTTAAAGTTCCTCAAATGGAGTACATTGACATCTCGATACAAAAAGCACAAGAAGTCTTTGACACTGATCCCAACAAGGCTAAAAACCTAATAAATAGCCAATGGTTGAAGAAGCCTAGACAAACTGTTTCCAAATGGCCAAAGGGACTCCTGCGAAGTGATTTCAAAGATGATGTCAAAGATATGATCACATTTTTAAGCAGAGTGAAGGGCTTGCCTGAATCATCCACTTTTCATGATTGGATGTATGAATACATTAGGATTATAAGAAGACAAAAAGTTCACATTGACTGGGACAAACAGATCAGCGATGAAATACATGAGCAACTGATCAATGCACCTTCTACATTAAAATTCTATATGACTTCTTATTTGGTGTATGTAGCAGCTGCAATGAGGCAATTTCCAGGTCTATCAGCAAAAGGGAATCCGATGCTGGTACCTGTGTATAAATTCTTCTATCAACTGGAATTGAAGGAAAGCTTCCATCATTTCAGGCGGGTTATTGATGCTTTCTTCGCACCTTTGCTTTTCAATTTTGATCCGACTCCTGAGAGGAGAAGGGTATCTGATGAGGCCTATAAGGCGGTAAGTAAAGTTGGATGCTTATTTCTACAATTCCCAACATTTACTTATTTGAGAGTAGGGTGCTACACTGGCTGCCCTTACATGTTGCCATGATATCCTTCGGACAAGTGGGTTCTCATGGAGATGTGCAAACAGCTGATTTCAGTGCATAAAGAACGAAGAAATAATCACAAGCGTGAATTCAAGTTCCCACTGACAATCGGCAGATATACTATCCCAATTGTACAGAAAGCCAAATCTGTTTATGTTGAGATGCAAATCATAACAATTAGGACCTACAGATATAGGTTTGATTTTGATTACCGGGATGTCAGAAGGAAATTGCACAAGGGTCATCATCACAAGTACCGTTTTGAAGACATCTGGGCTGATTGCAGAGATGAAGAAGCCATTCGCAAAATGGATTATTGTAGGTTGACCGTGCAGCAGATCACAAACCTTGATATTGCTGACCTACCAGAGGATTTTACAGATCCTGGCGATATCATGAATGCTGTCTATGATGAACAAGAGGTTTCTAAAAGGCCGTTGCTTGCAATTCAATGGTCTAGGAAAGAAAGTACTAGCATCAGAGAGAGATTGGCACCAATCCTATCCAATACTGCAGAATGGTTACACAAGCATGGTTTTGAAATGAAAAGTTTTAGAACAGATTCGGAAGGAGAAGAATCTGAAGCAGAAGCTCGCCGACAGCAAGAGCTCCGCATGAAAAATAAATCAGCAGCTGTTCCCACTTCTTCACGAAGAGGTCCCAGGATCAAGTTTACAGTTGGCAAGAAAGACACCCAGGCCGTCCCAGAAGGAGAAACCACAGAATCTGATCCATCTCGCTCTAAAGGTAAAAAGGTTGTTTTAGAGGAGATAGATTCTGATGAAGAAGGTACTTCCAGTGACCAATCCACTGAAGATGAAGACTCAGCAGAAGCAGACTCCGATGCAGAAGAAGTTTTTGAAAGTGGGCAAGAGTCTGAAGAAGATTCTAAAGAAGAATCTGAAGGTGAACCAAAATCGGAGAGACAAGAGGGTGATCAACAGGAACCCAGGCATGATCAAGAAAGAACTATGTCTCCATCTGAGAATGTAGTTGAGGAAATTCCCAGAACGTCATCGCCTGTGATTTCCAGTGTTCCTCATACCCCTCCAAATTCGAGTACTCCTCCACCTCCTGTTCCTTCATCACCCATTCCTACCATATGCATTCTTGTAGTAGAGGTATCCACTATTCCTGCAGCATCAATCTTGCTTGATACTCCCTCGGTGACAAGCATTCATACGGTTGATATACTATCAAGTCCTCCATCATCCATTCCTAGCCTGTCTTCACCGACGTGTGATATCACTTCTGAAACTGAATTCTATCGGTTCATGAATGAGTCAATACGTGATCAGCTCAATGTGCAGTCTACAGGAGCAATGATGACAGATACTTCTCCTATTGTCACAATACCCATGGTAACTTCAGAGGTGACAATGACTTCAAAGGTAACAATGACAACTTAGTTGGCCAGTGAATCAAAAAGTTCCACACCTCTTTCCCTTCCCCTTAAGGCTGATATCTCAAGTGCTCAGGCGGAAGAAGCAAATGATCTCTCAGGAGGCGCCGGCCTCAAAAGAATGTAGTCTCAAGGGACTAAAGGAACAAAAGCAAAGTACTCTCAAGATAGCGATCCAATAAAATTTGGCCACAAAATTGTCACGGAGATTGGCATACCACAGCGAGGAGATGTCAATATGGAGGACTACACGGTAACAAGAGTCCAACTTGGCAAGGTTACCAATGAAAGTGCAAAAGCAGATGCGCAAGTGACATTGGACATCTTGGCTGGAAGACTGGATAAAATGGAGCAAGCTTGCAATATGTACAAACAGAGGGCAAAGCATTATGCCACTGTTGTAAAGAGACTTGCAGAATCTCCAACTAATGCACAACCGCTGGCAGTGGTAAGTATTGAGGACCCAGCTGTCAAGAAAGCTAAGAAGTTCGCCTCCAAAGGTAGGGTGTTGTATGATTTCATTGAGAAGATCATAGAACATGGATCTCAGATCATAATTGTTGCGGATGAGAAAACTACTTTGTTGGCCAAGCTCACCACAGAGCTTGATAAAGGAAAAGGTGTACTTTCCCAAGAGCGCAGAGATATGGAAAAGTGCCTGCTGTCATGGTCACAGATGAAGCAGGTAAAGCTCAGTAAATTGGTGGAAGCCGGGGTAATTCTCGACAAAGAAAATTTCATTGAGGTAAGAGAATCACTGAAACATCAAATTCAAGTAATTCAATCTCTTACGGAAGATCTCCACCAAGTGTAGGAAGATGTCGAAGGGCATCGTGTTATTCTTGAAAAAGGTATCAAGGAGTTACTAGGACAACTTCTTGAGGAAAATCGTATCTTCTTGCCAGCCATAGAAATATCCCAAATCTTCAAGGAAGCCATCATGAAGATGATTGATAGCGCAGAGTTTTCAGAAGCCTCTCTAAACGTCATTTGTGATACAAGGCTCACATTGGATAACTTGAAAACGCATCTTGACAGGTGCAAGAAGGTTCACTCATCTGCCATGAGATCGATCACGAGAATTCACACCATTGTGGATTACACCGTTGGTCCAGATGAGAAGTTTGTGCAGGAGACCAGGAAGAAATACGAAGACTTCCGTGCCCAAAGCAAGGAAACATGAAGGTTCTTGATCTCCAGTGTCATTTTTAATGCATCCTTTTATGCATCTTGTAAATATTTCCTGACATTTTATATTCTTTTTGTAAATTGTAATTGCACCAAGTTCGAGATGTAATCTTTTGAAAACAAATTACACTTTGACTTTGGTCAAAGTTAGGTGAGATCTCCTTGAATCGCTCACCTAACTTTCCTTGATTTTCTCAAGTTAGTTTCCTAATTTTGCTCATCCCTCTTTCTATAAATATGAGGGATTTCTATT
>VDFB02128096.1:0-28423 GCA_007258455.2 Sequoia sempervirens
ATTGCTAGCCACAGAGTATAATTTCGAAGTTGATAGAATTCTTTACTTCCATCTTCTCTTTATCATCGAAAAATTTACAAGTGTTGTTACTCTCAGCTTGCTTTTTCATTGAATTTAACCTTCAACAAGCTGAGAGTTAGAATTTCCATAGGAAAATTTTAAAGAAATCATAATTGGAAGTTAATATATTTTTCTTTCTCGCAGGTTGATGACCACCCCAGAGAATCGTCAAAGAAAACATCAATGAAGTTCGCAAGTAAGGGAGTTCAACAAGAGTCAAAGATCAATTCCAAATGGAAGAACGTCACAGATACAGACCTCGGACATGTTGATTTTGAGGAATTCAAAAAGAGAATGTATGGATTGAATGGACTTCTGCCCATAGCCATTGCCTACCGGATGATGCGGAATGGAATTGTCCAAGCTGTTGGATTTCCTCCAGCAATCGAGTGTGTCGAATTGATGGTCGAATGTGCAAGGCATTACAACCCACAGGAAAGACAGGTTGTCGCTCCTAATGGGAGGATTTTGGCGCATCTTGGAGAGCCAGCTATCTAGGAGGCATTTGGCATCCCGGAGTACCATCAAACTTCATATAAAACAAAGGATGAAGCCAAAAGAATCTTCGAGGATCGGGCAGATCAATGTGCAACTCATATCAACAAAACATGGTTGGAAAAGCCAAGAGCTTCCGCAAAGAAAATGCCTAAGAAACTACACTGGACAGATTTTAAGGAGGACTATGGTGATATTATTTTGCTCCTAAACAGAATAATGGGCAGTCCTCAAGGCGCTCCCTTTGAAACATGGATGTACTTCTTCATCGAGGAGAGCACTTCCGGAGTCAAAATGTTTAACTGGTCGAGGATGATCAGTGATAACATCCATGAGCAATTGATCAACCTGGAAAAGACTAAGTCATTTTATATGAGTTCCTATATTATTTATCTATTGGCCAAAGCCTATAGATATTTCGGATTGATATGCAAAGGTGTTGTGGGAAACGGAGAGAATGAATTCAAAGTGTATGAATGCTACCCCCAGTTGCAACTGTCTGCTAAGTCCCATCTTAGAAGATCGCACGATGCATTCCTGATGTACATCACGAGGATACTTCAAGGAGGGACGCACCAAAGGCTGACACGCGAAGCTAAGAGCCTCATCAGTAAATACGGATCCTGGTACATCCAGTTTTCGAGGTTCACTTATATCAGAGTTCAGGGATTCACTGGGAATCCATTCAAGCTTCCCATCTACCCCACCCACAAAATGATTCTACTGGAGGTTCTTAGGCAATTGGAGACTTATCAAAACATCCAAAGGCCAAAGCAAAAAGCAGTTGTCACTTTTCCATTCTTCATCGGGAACATGGAAGAATATTGCTCGTCTGCACAGGCAGCTCAAGGTGCTAGACTAGAAATGCAGTGGTATCCGTTCACATCGTACCGATCTAGAGCCAATTTTGATCCTCACCACCACATCGAAACCGTGAACGGAAAGAAATATAAACACAAAGTAGACCTGGAGGATTATTGGGCCAATGCTGCGGATGAATTCAATGTTAGGAAAAGATTGTGGTCCAGATTGCCTATCAGCTTGATCAGGACGACAAAGCTCTTTCGTGTGCCCAACCAACTTGAAGATGATGGTGAATTTACACAACCAAGTTTTGATGGAAGTCAACCTCTTCCTCCTGTGCGCTGGTCAGAACCAGAAATCTCTGACTTGACCACCTTCATGAGACCTGTCATCAAGTATTCACAATGGTGGGTAGATCAGCAGATTAAGGAACTACGACGGAAGGGTATACCTTTGACATACACTCTGATGGCGAAGCAGAATCTTACTCTTCGAACGCTGGAGCATCCCAAGGAGACGAGCCAATTGAAAGCTCTAATCCCAAGAAAAGGAAGGAGACAAAGGGAAAAGAAATTGCAGATGAGGAACCTGCCAGGCAACAGCAGAGACCGGAGCCTCTTCATTCTGTTGTCTCCGCGAATGTGAATGAAATTTTAGGCATTGATGAATCTCTAGGAGATATAAGGATTCCCTCTCCTATCCCTGTTCAGCCAGAAAATGATGAGCCTCCATCACCCACAGGCACCGAGATTTTGGAATCGGATAATGAGGTTGACATTTTGGACAGCGAATTTGAAGAAGGAATGATTTCAGCCCTTAAAGGAATTCAAGAAGTTTCGGGCACAAAGGACATTCAAGAAGAGCAAGATACTGAGCAGCCAACTATCCCCGATTGGTTGAAAGAGAGATTGAAGATGAAGGGACCAGAAGAGGTTCCAGAAGAAGAGGATGACATGGCCATTTTTTGGCCAGATTAGAAGCAGTCAGTGCAAGGAAGTCGGCCAAAACAGTCTCCACCATTCAGAGAGATGAAGTCGGGCATCGTACAGTCCAAAATGCTGTACCGACAGTTCACAAGTCGAGGGAGGAAATTACTCCCCAGGAATATGCCATTACCACTATCAATTTGGGCCCTACCACAAAAGGACAGGAGGTGGAAGAATTGGATAATTCTGTTGCCACTATCAAAGCAAGGTTAGAGAAGGAGGTAGCAAAGAAAAGAGAGTATAAACGAGAGGTTGAACAACTTAAGGAATATATTCAGCATCTAACTAAGCCTCTCAATCAGACTAGCTCAGCAGCTCCTCCATTGATGAATACTTCTTAGGAGACTCTCGAAGAAGAGAAGAATATAGCCAAGGAGACTAAGGAGTGGTTGATCAGCAACAGAGAAGAGGTGGCTATATTTGCAGAAAAACTGGCATTGGCATACGGGCAAACTTCTTCTTTGCTCTCGAGAATTGCAACATTGGCAAAAACATGGGATAATGCTCAGGATATTCGAGACAGAATCATTCCATGTCTCAAAGTGCTTTAAGGAGTGTCGAAGCAAGAATTGGTCAACGGAAAAGTAATTGCACCAAGTGCGGCCTATGATTTCAATAGCTGGTACATGGCATTGATCACACGGAGCGAGATCCTAGTGAAGATAAAGGCGGATACTATCCAAGTTGAGGAAAGGACAAAAGAAATCCGGGAGAAGATTCTATTTGTGGCTGCAGATGCGCTGGAGAAGGACATTGTGCGAGCAAACAACCTGCAGTTTGAAAACTTGAAGCACAAAATTCAGGAAATCTTCTTCGACATTGCTGGACCTATCCTCAAACAAAATTTGACTAAGGTTGTTGACTTCCTATTTATCTTTCGTACTTTCCAGTGGCAAGAATTAGAATGGGAAGATGCTTTTGCAGAATGTTCGGATGATTTGGATCTGCTGGAATTCAAGGTCAATGCGCTGCCACTGGTCACGATCGAGGAAGTCGGCATCATAGTTTCCAAATTCATCTAGTATAATGCCACCAAAGAGGATAGGGATGCGCCTCCCCAAGAATAGCTCTTAACTTCAATTCACTTGTTGTTAGCTCATTGATCACTGACTGTATTTTGGGAAACCCTAATTAGGGTTGCGTATTTTTAATCTCTGCCATTGATTCCAGATTAATCTTGGTTGTTCATTGTACTTAGGAAACTCTATAAATACCCTCCTCTCATTCTCTCATTTTCATAGATGGATAGCATGATATAGAGCATAGATAATAAGAAAGAGTTTTATGAAATTGTTGCTAAAGACTATTCTTGATAATAAAGTTCATAATGCATGAGATGCTTTGAATCCTTTTACTGTCAAATGGTTGCATGGTTGCATATTTCTCTTCCTCGTAAAGTAGATTTGAGTTAGAATCTCATTTGAATGTATGTTAAGGGAATGATAGATTGATCGTAAAGGTTAGTGAAACTTTGCTCATACTTTCTTTGGATGGATGATTTCTATTCAATACGTAAAGTTAGACTGAGCTTTTGATGTGGATGCTTCATTGTTTACTTCGAATGATATTGTTCTATTGATGGTGTTGTTCGTAGTGAAGAAATTTTAAGCACAAATCCTCAAAAGATTGCACTTGCTTTGTGTAGTTGTCGTATAGCGTGGCGAAACAAAGTATTGTTCTTTGGTTTCACTCAATCCTTACTGTCTCTTGAGTTCGTAGGAATAGTATAGGATTCCTCAACCCTTACTCCCCTTTTCACTTTTTTTATCTAAAATCAAAAAATCCAAAGAAAAATAACACTGCATCTAAATCCTTACTTTTCCAGTAGCATGCTAGAGTAAATCCCTTTGTGTTACCGGCAAAATCATATCATCCACAGAGCTTATCCACACCCAACTTACGAAACATTGGAATTGTTGTATGATCTTTTTGGCAATCTTAGCATACGAGGCAGTTTTTCAAGAGAGGATAGAGTGTCTTTTGGATTCTTTATTCTAGAGTGTTTGTTGTGTAATAAAACACACATCAACAAGTCACTAGAGATAAGGTTCGTCAAGCCCTATCTTGCTTTACTTGCACACATAAGTTTGTCGAGTACTCCTTTGGTAGGCAGAATTTGAGGAGAGACAGTAAGGGGTCTCGATTGGAGCTTCTATTCGAAGCTTGCAGACTATTAGGCATGCTTTGGAGGAAGTAAAATCAGATTACCTCCAGTTGTTATCTGATAGAGACCTAGCTATTGGGTTTGTAGAGAGGTTTTGCAGAGCATCAACCCAATCAGCCCTTCAGAATTGGAGACGTGAGCCACCTCCTGCTTCAGATGATGAGAGTGACAAGGCGAGTGTTCCCGAGGACTATGTTGGTCAATCATTGGCACAGGCAGGTGCATTCCATCTTGACTGCATAGTAAGGAGTTCTCATCACTTCTCCTTTAGTCCACACACAGATGACTTGATGGTGTGTACGTGTGGGTTGGCTCAAGATTCATATCATCCATTTTGGGATGGAGCATTTCCATCTTCAGGAGATGGGACTTGAAACTGCGGGTATTCAACTCTACTATTTTCAGTTGGTTGCTTACAAGGTCAGGAATCAGATTCTCATCATGCAAATGCGACCATGGTGGAGTTTGCATCTTCTTTGTTTCAAAAATTTCCATTGGAGGTGTGGTTACAAGGAAGTTGCAGTGTTAGTGAGCATGATGGAAGTGTTAGTTCAAGCCGCAATGACCTCCATTAGTTGGTAGGGAACAACTGCTCTATTAATGGGGACAAGGTTTCCTTTCATTATCCTTGGAGGACAGCAGTTGATTGGGAGTTACGAGGAGAGTTGCACCATCTCCTTAGCATTGGAGAGTGGCATAGGGTTGGTACTTTGGCACCCTATGATCCGGGCAATTTGGTATGCATTCCCATAGGTTGGATTTCCAGTCTAGAGGGTGTTGATCTGTTTTATATCAGCAACCTAAGAGGAGCATTTACACATCTTTCAACACCTATGAGGGGTAGTCATCACGTCCATAGGAGATTTGCAGAGCATTGAGTGAGGTGTTGTGATGTGGACACTTCGAGACACTTTTATCTCCTCATGTTTGATGGATGTGAGGTTTTGATGTGTTTGGTACATTGCTCTACACCCGATTAGTTGCTTACAGTGGTGTTGGGCATGGATGGGCATACTACAGATTGATTTGGGATCCTAGCATTCAGACAACAGGCCAAGGCATTCAGTTTAGATTGCTTGAGGTCAAGCAATTTGGGAGGGCGGACTGCAATGTCCCCTTTTTAGCCAGCATTGGTGTTTTGAGGATTAGCCTATCATCAGGTCCTCATAGGCTAATATTGGTGATTAGAGGGCCTTGTGAGGGAGTTAATTGGTTCTCAGATGGCGGTTGACAGTGTTTCTTCTCCAGTTCCTTGGCTTATTCAAGGGGGATCTTCTTCTGGGGTTTTTGGCTCCGTTTATATACACTTACTATTTTTAGTAAGTGGGACGTTGGGGGCCAACCTTACTATTTATAGTAAGGCATCCAAATGAGCAGTATGCGCAATGGGTTAGCCTTTGGTGTTGGCAGGATTAATTGGCAATGAATATTTATGGAGTTATGGTATATTAATTATTATTAAAGTGCTTACTTTAATAATAATTAAATTATTAAAAGGTGATTATCATTAATGACTTATTGACTTTATAATATAAAGTTATTTAATGACATAAGTAATATAAAGTTATTTAATAACATAAAGTCAAGTTATTTAATTCTTTGAGATGGGCGCCCACTTAGGGAATTCAATCATGGCAACAAAAGCAAATATCATTTAATATAAAAAATGGATTAAAAGCATTGGAAATTGTGCTTTTTTGGAGATGATATAAAAAGCACTCAAAAAAGCATTTCTCATTCATTTATGGATTGATACTTGTAGAAAACTCAAGAGTTTTGTGTGAAGGAGAAACTAGGGTTTCTTGCTGCTGCAAATCAATCTTGTTGAACGTAGCTCTCTCGGATTAAGCATTCTATAGGTGTGAAATACCACCCAAGGTTTGCTCTTCAGGTGGCTGCATTCAAGAGTCACATTTGTGCTTCATCGATTACAAGAGAGATTCAAAATAAGGGTTTACAGAGTTTCAAGATTAGAAGTAGTTATCCGGGTATGATCAATCTTATTGTAAATTGAAAGCAATAATTAATCAGAGTTGATCATTTGATATTTTGGCTTTCAGCATTTCTCCATTTGTATTTGCTTTGCAATTTTATGCATTGCCTGGTAAATACTTTCAAAAAATTACAAAACCCAAAACAAACAAAAACAGCAAAAATTAGTTAGCAGATATCTCAGATCAGGGTGGGATATTTCACAAACCCCCACTGTGTTTCTCTCTTATCAAGTTCTCTCTCATTGATCCTTGAGGTTTACACAACCTCTTCCCTTTGTGTAATATCCAACTCCAGTTTTTTGACCAAAAATTTTTTGCACTCTCCCAAAGTTTACCAAATATGCATTTTGTCAAACAGTTGCAGATGTCTAAATTGAATGTATATATGTTTTGTTACTAGAAGTTTGAATAGGGAATCTCACAACAACACCAACAATTATAACTTCCAGCTTTAGTTTGAATTTCAAACTTTTTATTAGCAGATAGTATAAAATTTGCAAGTAGCATATTCAACAAAATTGTGTTTAACAAATAGTGACAAATTGCACACAATATGAGAACACATTTTTTCTAACCTGTAAATGCATTTTGCCATCAAAATAATTCTTTCCCCACTTGTTACGGAACATCCACCAAATATATTACAATCTTTAAATGAGTATGAAAGCCTCCAAAGAAACAGTATGGCAAAGATAAGGTGTACATCAGAAGAGGTAATCTTATTGCATGTCACATATGAGATCCGCTCCCAGTCTTTCCCATAGTTGCCCATGATTTTTGACCTTTTTAATTGATATTAAATCTCTAAGTCAAAAAAACGTGTGGTTAAAAAGTCTAACCACTGTCTTGATTTATTTTGCTGCTTTAAAGTTTGAATCGTATGGCTTCTATATAACCACACATACGAATCAATTAATATTGGTGAGTTCGGCCATTTTGGAGTTTGAATTGTACAGGTTCAAAGAATATAATACTCCCTCATTTTTCATAGATGAATTTCAATACCCAACAATTGCCAAAAACAACTTACAACTTGTATAGCCTTCAAAAATATGTATGACTTTTCCCCTAATTTTGAGTAAGCCAAAAACTCTAATTACCATAATAATAACTATCAACCAAGGAAAAGACATTAGAAAAATACCCATAAGCATTTAATGTTTATTTCAAGTTAGTTGAGCAACTTAGGGTTATGACCTTTCCTAGGGAATGGTACAACTATCCTTGGAAATAACAACATTTTTTCTTAAAATTTAAACAATCAAATCTCATAGTATCAATAACTCTTGCTTTGATGTATAATTTTCTCTTAATTTGGAAACACAGTAAAACTCATCAACAATGAAGTTCTAGCACAACCTCCGAATAAGACTATCAACAATGACCCAAGAAGCATTTTCAATTTCGGAGGTGATATTCTCCATGAAGGTTAACATCCTCATGAAGTTTTGTAAACAGCAACAAATTCTTCCCCAAAAATTTCCCCCATATCCAAAAAATGTGCCCAAAAATTGCTTTTGTTACCTTTCCGTAACCCCCCACACAAATTTTTGAAATCCTCCATTTTCACTTTTAATTTAATCCCTTTCTTCAAAGTAATCCTTATTTCACCAAAAAGTGAATCAAGTTAACTTTTTCGACACTTTAGTTTCTTCAAACTCGCATTAAAAAAATAATTAATTTAAGTTGCCTTTTAATTTGTGTTTTTTCGACAACTTACAATTAATTATTTAATTATTAAATATTTCCTGCATGGCCAACTAAAAATGCGGAAAATATCGAAATTGTTTGGAGATGACATCAAACATCCCCTTTGGCGATCACCGAGAAAGTCGAAGCTAATTACAATGCTGACATGACCAAAAACAGGGACATTACACTTTGAACAACAAATTCTCTTGAATGAAATACTCCAACCATGGAGTTCTATCCATCGCCATTGGGCTCTTACACGATGTCCAAGCTTCTTTAAAATCTACATCTTCCTCATATAACTCCCCCATTGACTCAAAACCAGCAACGTTCACTCTCATCGCATTCAACAACAAACATCTCCTACTCAACACATCAACAAATAGATTTGATTTCCCGCTTCTATGTTTCAAAACAAATGAATAACTTTGAAAAAATTCAATCCACTTCACATGCTTTTGATTTAATTTACCTTGGTTGTTTATGCATTGCAATGCGTGATGATCGGTGTACAACATGGACTACTTCAATAGCAAGTAATGTCTCCACTTCTTGAGTGCTTGCACAATTGCATAGAATTCTTGATCATACATCGAGTATTTTCTTTTTGCCTCATTTAACTTCTCGCTGAAGTAAGCTATTGGTTTGCCCTCTTGACTTAGAACTCCCCCTATCGCTGTCCCACTTGCATCACAATCAACTTGGAAGTCTTTTTCAAAGTTGGGAAGTGCCAACACGGGCTGCTCCGTCACTTTTGCCTTCAATATATTAAAACTCCTCTCGACTGCAATTGTCCAAACAAATTCTTTCCTATTACCCTTCATAGTTTTCGTAATAGGAGCACAAATCCCACTAAAATTTTGGATGAACTTCCTATAGAAGCTCGCTAATCCATGGAAGCTTCTTGCTTCAAACATACTCCTTGGTGAAGGCCAATCCACAATTGTTTTTACCTTTTTTGGATCCATTTTTAACCCATTTCTAGAAACAACAAACCCCAAATATACTAACTCCTCTTTTATGAAGCTATACTTTTTCAAATTCACTAGCAACTTCTATTCTTTCAAACTTTGCAAAACTAATCTAACATGCTACAAATGTTCATCTTTTGTCTTGCTAAATATGGCAATATCATCCAAATACACAATTACAAACTTACCAAGATATGGCTTCAAGACTTCATTCATTGATCTCATGAAAGTCCTCGAAGAGTTTGTCAATCCATACAATATCACCAACCATTCGTACAACCCATCCTTGGTTTTGAAAGCAGTTTTTCATTCATCTCCCTCTCTTATTTTTATTTGATTATAACCACTCTTCAAATCAATTTTTGTGAAGTACTTAGCTCCACTCAAGCAATCTATCATATCATCCATTCATGGCAATGGAAACTGGTATTTGATAGTTATCTTATTTATGGCTCTAGAATCTGTACACATCTGCCATTCCCCATCCTTTTTGGGTGCCAACATTCTTGGAACATCACACAGACTAAACTTTCTCTAATCAGCCCCTTGTCAAGCAATTCTTGAACTTGCCTATTTATCTCCTCTTTCTCCATAGGTGTCATTCTATATGGTGCCTTGTTTGGAAAACTTGCACCAGAAATCAAATCCATGCAATGGCTTATGCTCCTCATGGGTGGCAATCCATTGGGAAACTCCATCAATATGTCAGCATATTCTTTCAAAAAAATTTGAACTTCAATTGATATCTCTTCCTCTTTCTTCATTGTCCCAACTGCTGCAAGCTTTGGAATGATTGCAAAACATGTTCCCTCTCTTTTCAAGTCCTTCAAAAATTGCTTTTCGGAAACAAAACAAATCTTGGCGCTGCTCTCAACTTCCTCTTCCCTATCTTTCAATGGATTTAGAGTGTACTCTTTGCCATCCTGTTTTATTGCATATGTATTTAATTTACCATCATGAACAGCTTGTCTATCAAATTTCCACGATCTTCCCAAAAGCATATGGCACACATCCATTGGCCTCACATCACACATAATTTCATCCTTGTAATTTACAATCTTTAAACTCATCAAACATTGTTCATTTACCAACAAATGATGCTACTTTTGCAACCATGAAACTCAATATGGACTGGGATGTTTGACTCTCTTCAATTTTAGCTTGTCTACCATTTCTTCAGATACTACATTATCAATACTACCGCTATCCACAATGACTTTGCAACATTTCCCACTCACCTTACACCTTGTTCAGAATAGATTCCCTCTTTGAATTGGTTTTGGTTTGTCCTTGTCCAGATTCAACAAAATTCTTTGCAACATTAATGATTCTCCATCTTCAGGATCCTCTCCACACCTCGATGAAGTCGCAATGTCATTTTCAGCTTGTGCTACATGCACTCTTGCTTCTTTTCCTTTTCCACCACCCTACTGAATTTGTGAGCATTCAAATGCACGATGTCCAATTTCTCCACATTGAAAACATGTACCGCTAAATCCTCTTTCTCTACCTCTACCAAAATATCCTCTACCACGAAAATGATCTCTTCCTCTAGAGAAGTCTCCTCTTCCTTTGTTTCTTGTGTGCTTGCTTGAGATGTGTTGGCTTCCTCTTGCTTGTTTTGGTAACCTCTACCACTATTGGATTGTCCTCTACCATGTGAAAATCTGCCTCTACCTTGAGAGTTACTTTTTTATCTCCTTGCAATATTTTCTTCCACCTTCAATGCATATTGATATGCTTCTTCCACGCTAGTTATTTGTATCATGCTCAAGTCATCTTGAATTGAATTGTGTAGCCCATTCACATATCTTGAAACTTTCTCCACATAATCTTCCACATGTCCTACCTGAATGTTCAATTGGTAGAATTCAATGTATTCTTGCACGTTTTTCTCCCTTTGCTTTAAGTTTTGCAACTTTTTAAACAAGCTGATTTGGTAATTTATAAGCAAGAATTTCGCCTTCAACTTCGTCACCATCCCCTCCCAAGATTTATTTTGTCCTTTCCTCTACTCTGCCTTTCATTTTGCACATGATCCCACCATAAAGATGCATGCCCCTCCAATCTCGTGCATGCAAACTTCAGTCTCTTTGGGTCTTCAATTGACTCATAGTTGAAATACTTCTCCATCTCCGATATCCAATCTATTACTTCTTCTGGATTCAAATTTCCATTGTAATTTGGAGGGTCCAATCAAGGTTTGCTACTGATTTTCACCATTGCTTTCAGGAATCAGCTCTCTGCCACATTTTCGCCATCATCTTCCAAATCAATTTTGGGTGCTACAACTTCTTCGTCATCATCACTAATGTCTACCACCAGAATTCCTCATCGTTGTGCCATTCCCATTGCATCCAATCTAGCTGTGATGCCTTTCAGCATTTCCAAGACTGCCATGTCTCCATTTTGTGGCCCTCTCTACCCACGTCCTCTTTGTGCCATGTTGATTACCCTCTATAATTGTGGGTCTTCTTCCCTTTTCACTCACCCACAACACTACCTCTCAAGGTTTTCTTCAACACCGCTACAAACTTGGCTCTGATATCAATTAATGCAATTTGAAATTCAAAGGTCTTATCAGACTAATGAATTAAGCAGCTCAAACAAAATTCAAATTCAATTTCTCATTCATCAAATTAAACAAATTTGAATTGCACCACAATTTAGAGGCAATTCAATGATTTTTATTTATTTGATATTCCACTGGCTACAGGCAATGAAATAATCTGCAAGTTTTAATTATTTCCAATGATCAATCCTCTATTCAAGCACCTTTGTCTATGTCTCTGCTCTTCAATCTTCTTATCCCATCCTTCATTTCCCATGACCCTCTTTCATCTGCAATTATTATTGGCTTTAATCTGCACAGAAGTTTCTTTTATTCACACCCCCTGCTACTTTCCTACCTGCAGTTTTAATACTCCTCTACTCATTCTTATTGGGAAGCCCCCTTCATGTTCTTCTACATATACATCTTTCTTTGTTCACTGTGTGGTACCTTTCTTGTTTCCTTTTGTTTTCCTTACTCCTCCCTATTGTGCAACCCCTATGCCAATCTGTTGTGTATCTTTTTCCTTGGTGACCTCTCTATTATTTTTTTTGGCTACGTTGACTATCTGTCTACTTCCCCACGTGCCATACTCCCGTTTCTCCTTTTTGCTTCTGCCTCTATACCTTCCCTATGCGAATGGCCTTTGATTTCTCCCTTCATGCCTCGCTTGCGCGACCTCTCACATTTTGGAAAATAAGAATTTGTTTTTATTTCTTCTTGATAGTGAAACCAATGATTTGCTTGACTTCAATAAAGTCAATTTGGCAATGAAACAATAAGAAAAAGTCACACTCCAGCAGAATGAAGAATCAACATTTATTCCACAGCGATAATCGACCCGCTGGAAACCAATTTAAATTCATTTCACCGAACAATCGAGGCTTGGAATATAAATCGAAACAAGACATTTTTTGTCAATGGAATGACAACGATGTCATCTTACTCTACCACAACCGACCATAGATTTGAATCAATTTGCACTCCAAAAATGAAAACCAAAACCAAACTGAAATATTTTTGGGTGATGCACATTGCTCATTCACACGGATGCTCCTACATCACTTATAATCTAGCATGCAAAGAGAGAATAGAGTTCATACAATCATAAAGAAACCTTATAAATGTAGCTGCAACTTAACATAAGAATAATATACAATATATAAGAACCACTGACCCAAAGTTCATCTGAATTCTTATTACTCCAAAGATCAATGGTAAGCACAAAGCCTCCATAATAAAAAATATTTCTCGGTAGAAAGAATGTAGGAAGGGGATAACCCGGAAGAAGCAGACTAGAAGCTGAAGAAAAAGAAGACCTTTATTTACACTCAAACTGTCTTATATAACATTATAAATTTAACTGCTTCTTTGAGTGTAATTGTTTCTTGAAAAGAGAAATTAAATATAAACTTTATTTATTTTCTTTTTCATTTTGAATAAAGTTCATATAGGACTAGGACTGTTGGGGAAATTAAATATAAACTCTATTTATTTTATTTTATTTTCTTTATCCTTATTCTGACTAGGACTGTTGGGGACATCTTCATCTAGAAATTTGGCTTGTGTGTGTGATGAGCCCTGCTGGCTCTCAACTCAAAACCCCAATTTTTCTTAAGTCTTTAAGTGTTATTTAGTTTTTTAGAGAAAGTTTGATAGACAGAAGAGAAGGGGCGCAGCATATAAAAGCTTGTAAACTGAAATTCAGAGCAATTTCTCACAGAATGGAAATGCAGAAGTTGTTATTATATTGAAACAATGAGATCATGAATAACAAACATACCAGAATGTCTCCAGTTATTTTATTTAAAACAGTAGCCAGCTCGCCAGCCAAGAATGCTGAGAAACTGACAAATAAGGACGCCAAACCTCCAGATCTGAGTTCTCCTGCCTCGAAACTGGATACAAAACTCTGAAAATGCTAGACGCCAAGGATGGAAGACCAAAAGCAAACAAAAGGAAGGCGTTTCAGCCTAACCCTTCACACGCCTCTCTAAAATGCACAAATCCCAAGGTAAGCCGTACGACCAAGGAAAGAATAGATAGTATCCCTGCTGGAAGCCTCTGAATCTGAAGAAGGATGCGCCACAAGGAAGAAACCCTCTCTTATTGCAAACAACATGAAATCTCAAAATATGTTCTCTGTCTGAATCTGTAGAACCTCTGAATGAAGCTCTCAAGCTGTAATGTCCCCTTCTCGAGCATGATCTTCTCTGATGACCGTTGGCCTATTCTGGAGACCCGTAGGCTACTGGGACGGTTTGATTAGGGTTTCTTGTGTGGGGGTTGCGGTTGCTCGTGAATTGGTGTTCGAACTGCGGATTCCTTCTAGGTTTTTTGTGGGCTTCGCAGTGATATGTTTCTCTGGGCATTCTGAGCACTTTCTGGAATTTACTATTTTTAGTAAATTCTATTTCTGGCAGTGGTCCTTTTGGTCTCGGCATAGTTGACTTTCCTCTTCAGTCGACTCAATTGGTTTATTCAGATTTTGGCTTCGGGATGCAGTTTCGGAGAGATAAGTTCATTTCACTTAAATAACATTATATTTTAATGTTATATTACCCCTTGGCCTAGTCTATTGACTTAATGTTGTTTTAAAAAGTGGTCTTTTAAGGGTGGCGCCATCATTGAGATTATTTTATAATTATTAAGGTTGAATTAAAGCCTTAAGTTGGATGCCATTATTAAAGTGATGAATTTAATTAAAAGAAGTCAAATTGAAGCTTTGAAGAAAGGGACGCCATCTTTTGGAGGATTAGGGTTTGACTCTGAAAAGAAGGTTAGGGTTTCGAGAAGGTCAACGACAAATTATAAAAGGAAGCCTTTGGGTCTCTTTTCATCATCTTTGGTCTATGCTATTGTTATGCTGCCGAAATGGTTGTTGGATTGCTTCGAGGAATGAATGCCTCCTAGCCTTGGCTCGACTTCGTGCTTGAGAGATAGCACCTAGTGGAGAGGTTTGCTTATTTTGAGTGTTTTTGGTAGTAAGGTTTGCATTGTAGTGTTGTTTTGCCATTAGAAGTTCAGTTTATTGCATTTTATGTCATTTTCCGGAGTTGCTGATAACAGGGCTGAATCTGTAGTTTCACTCATAAATCAGAAAACAAAAATAATCTCATTCTGGGTATTGTGTCATTGCATCTTATTGGTAAGGGCGCCCCTTCATGAATATTTGCAGATTTTAATACGAAGCTTATGATTTTATAATGCAAATTCGTCATTCCTTGAAGGCCGTACTTTCTGGAGTGCCTTGGGATTCGTGTCAGTAATTAATAACCATTTTTAGATGCCATTTCTTATTACTAAGTTAGGCGCCATCATTTTGAGGGTCTGTTGCATCAGATTTGAGATCATTTGGGTGAGAAATGAGAGAGTTATGAGCATATTGCTAGGGATCTGTGTTGCTGGTTTTTAATTTAAAAGTGCAGATTTGCAAAAATCAGAATTATTATTTTGGTCCTTGAGAGAGTTATTGATTTGGCATCTTTAATCAAGCCAAGGAGAGTTCTTTATATGATGTAGTGCTAATCTTTCAAATTCCTATGCTCTTGGCAGGCGAATGAGCTTCATTTTGTAAACTGGCAGTAGTACTGGCAGTAGTTCTCAATCTTGTTCAATTCTGATTTGTAATGCTCACTTTACATTATGAGGTTGTTTTGTAATATCTTACATCTCCGCCCTATGGTAGCTCCTTTCCCACTCTGGGTTAGAAAGCACATTCTGGGTGTCGAGTTACTTTCAACATTCTATCTTATTTCCCTTCAAGCATTGTAATTTTTGTTATCTCCGCCATATGGTCGCCTCATTTCCGTATTGGATTGAGTAGCACATACTTGGTGTTGAGTGTGCTTTCAGTATAATAGATTGTAGGGATCCTCTGACCACATGCTCGTCGTTCGCCGGCGCATTCTTGGTTAGAGTTCTTGCATAAGCATTTTGATTAAGACCCTCTGACCAATGCTCACACCTTGCCCACATCGGGATCCTGGTGTACATTCTGGTTAGAGTTGCTTCAGCATCGTTTTGGTTTAGCTGCTAACCTTAACGGGTGCATTGGTTTGTAATTTGCAATTGAAAAAGTTGAAAAAATTTGGCTCAGAATATTTCAGTGGTATCAGAGCCAAGATCCTGCCATCCTGTGCCCAACAAAGTTCATTTGATAGTTGAAGGATAGAGAAATCAGTTTCTACACCAGAGGTCAGAACGGAGTTCATCTCAGTTTAGAAGTGGCAGATAAACATGGCTAACAGAGAAGAGATAAAGCTGGAACAAACACTTTTTGAGACCGGAAACAGACTTGACAAAGAATGTAAGTCAAGGGAAGATGAAAGGAATAATCTTCAAATATTGGAACAATGTTTGAGACAGGTGAAGCAGTCACCTTCTGAATGGATGCAGTTGGCATTATCACCGGCATTTCACCTTTTAGTTCAGCCCTATTGGCTGGGACACCCAAATGAAGAAATCAAGCTGCTGATTACTTCTTGCCTCATGGAGTTGATGAGAATTGTGATTCCCCTAATGCCTTATGATGATGAAACTATGAAGAAGATTCTTCATAGAATTGTTGGAAGTTTCCAAGAACTTGATGAAACTGGGAGCAGTCTACGTTCTAGAAAGGTTGCTATCTTAAAAACATTTTCAGAACTCAGGATAAGTAACTTGCTAATAGACTTGGAAATGCATGATCAGATCGATCACTTGTTCCGTTACCTCGTCAAATCCACTTGGAGCAAACAGGAAAAGGATGTTATTGCAGCTGTGAATAATATTCTTGTTCTCACTATTAATGAGGCTGATGAAATTCCACCTAGTGTCCAATCCTTCCTCTTGGACGCATACGAACATGAAGAAGAGGGTTCTCCTATTGCTGCTATACTGATTAAGGAGTTGTTTAATCAATGTGAGGAGAAATTGGAACCACTTTTAGTGAAATTAGAGCATGTTGCAGGAAAGATTAATGGTCGTGAAGATGGTGATGATTCCAAAGAGTCCATACCAGATCATGTTGACGATTTGGTAAAGATGGATTCTCTTCAAGTTGCTGTCCCAACTTCTCAAGAAGTTCTACACGAAGACATCAGCATAATACTTCCTCATAAAGAAGACAATGATAGTGAAGTTTCCAAAACAGCAAGCAATGAAGATTTTTCAATTCACTATGGTGGTGACCTTGGAATGGAGCAGCAAACTGAGCCATTGGAGAGAAATAATTTTGATGTTATCAGCTTAAGTTATGTGGGAGTTGACTTAGTTAAGGAGTCATCACTTCAGGAGGAGCATGAAAAGTTTTGTCTGGTTGATCATCCTAATCAACCCACTAGCATTTGGGATCCGGGTGTGTTGGCACCAAGGTATGAAAGAGAACTGTTGTGGGATGAATTTCCCTTTGATCCTAATGAAGAACAAAAATCAGATTGCATTGCAAACTATGTGGTAGCCTTTGGAAGGGAAGTTGTCTTTGAAGAAGAAGAGTGTTCAATGAAGCACCATAATGATCTCTTTGAAGTGGTTGCAGCCACTAAAAAAGAAAATGTTTCTACGGAAACTTTCCGAACAGCGGATGATTATGATCCATTGAGCAAGTTGGATGCTAGCATAATGTTTGATCAAGGAGACAGTGATGAAGAAGAAGAGCTAGAAGACCATATGGTTCTTGAAGATGTAGAGTTTGAAGGTGTTACTAAGCACGAATCTGATTTTTCAGTGCATGAAGTTGATTGCAAACTTAGGGTCGAAGAAATTGTGGAACGTGTTCCTCTCCATGACATTGAGCATTCTCCTCTAGTTGATGGTGAAAGAGACGAAAGCTGGAACAGCTATGATGGCAGCGAAGACTTAAAACAAAGTTCTGATTTTGAAAGTCAGCCAACCAGCAATCCACCATCTTTGCATATTCTTGAGTGGGAAGAACAAGTCAAAGAGTCCTTTAAGAGGGAAGTGCGAGTTCTATCCCAATTTGATCGCACTCACAGTTTGATTGAAGATCTCTACTGGAAGGCTCAGCTTGAAGAGAGAAGAAGAAGAGTTAAGGATGAAGTTGCTCTTCTCAACTTGCAACTTGTCAGAGACTCTTTGGAAGCGTTGAAATCAGATTGTATACACTTGATGAAGGATCGGGATCATACCGTTGAATTTGCAAAAAAGACCTTCAGTGTTTTCCAAGGAAAAGAGAGAAAGGTTGATGAGCTTACTCATGAGCTTGAATCAACAAAGGCTATGTTAGAAGAGACTCAAGTAGCATTAATGGAGATAGAAGGTCAGTTTGCTGATTTCAAACTTTCCAAGGAACAAGAGAATGGACATAGAGCTGAAGAAATCGAGCAAGTGATTAAAGAGCTTGATAATCTTGAAGGAGAGTTTGATCTTGAAAGTTTCACTAGAAAATCAAAGATCACTAGTGCTGATTTGGAGCAGCAAGATGGAAGGAACGACTTCCTAGTGTTTGACATTCCTCTTTTTGAACTAGGTGAAGAGGGAGCTTATGAGAAACATTCCTTTGAGGTAGATGATGGGATTTCAAGCCTTGAGGAAATCTCTTATGACATCATTGTTGAAGAGGGGAGTTCTAGCACTTCTTCTAACAATGGAACGAGGATGCATGAGTTGCATAACGAAGAACTCACTGCTGCTCCTAGTCTCCCCATTCTTCAGGAGGTGGAAAATCAAGAAGCTTGGTGGAATGAAGTCACTAATCTTGATTGGCAACAAAGAGATGATTGGCACTCCGATGAAGAGTTCATTCATTTTCTGATGGGGATACTTGTCAGGTTCCTATCGGGCTTCATGCTTACACCATATTCTCTAAGAGTAACTAACTTCATAATGGAGTTCGATGAAGGATCCATTGAATCCTTCCAGCAATTCTTCTCTCATGATTTTGAATTTGACTTTCTCAACGAATTCAGATTTGTTGAGTACTTCTTGGAGTTTCAGGGTGCGATGATTCAAATAGAACGTATTTCCCAAAGCGTTCTAGTAAAAGTAATTCTCCATTTGCGGAATGACTCTTCTTTACTTATGATGTGGGGCCCTGGTATCAGCTCGCTTTTGATATGTGTCAAGAAGGTATGTTGGAGTGATGAGCCTCAAATTCACTGTCCTTTGGATGTTGTTACCTTCTTTATCAGTCATTTGAAGTTCACTCCTAATGATCAATGGGAGTTTTGGAGAGAAAAGTTGAACAAGGATTGGTACTTGGCTGTGATGGGATCTTCAATGGGTCTATCCTCAGCGGTAGATTTGAGCAGACATGATATTTTGAGTGCTGATTTTCAGTTTTGCAGCAGCTATCTATCTCCTTGGATGCTGATTTTCATAAAATCAGATTTCAAGTTGACCATTTCAGTCTGGTTGGGTTGCTGGTTCATTCAATTTCAAACCTTCCAGTCTCTTTCGAGGGACAATTTATGGTTTCACATGAGAGAATTGGTGGTGTGGGTTGAGCACATTCAGCATTTGGAAAGAAACCATACTCATTCTAATGGTTTTCTTGGTACATATTCATGTACAAATAATTGGAGCAGCAGACCATCGCTCGACTTGGCTTGGCATTTCGAGACTCCTACTGCTGAGATCGTGTTCAATGCCTTGATTCTACATTCTGAGACTCTTGGGGTTGGAATTGTGAGAAACTTCTTCAGACTTCTTAGTTGTGCCATGATAAATCAGCGGAGGCATAGGGAATTCATGTGGAATCATGAGTTTGAGTTTGTTGAGTTCTTGCAAAGGAAAGCTTTCCTCTTTGCAAGAAGAGTTGAAGATGTCACATTTGCAGTCATGGTTTCGTTTGTTACCATGTGGAGGTGCGCTGAGGAGATTGATTTTGAGTTGGGTAGCCTATCTTTCTTCTCGCCTAGAATTGTGGTTGACAATGGTATTGTGATTCCTAAGCTTGATTCAGGAGCGGTGTGTTAGCCCTTTATTGGACCCTTGTGGGCTAGCCAGATTGGTTAGAGGGTCAGCGATACATTCTGGAGAGTTTGATTGTTCTTGTTTTCAGTGGCCAGTGATTGGATCACAGCGAGCGTTGGCATTTCAGGAGTTCACAGCTTCTGACGGCACAGGAATATTCATAGT
Source organism: Sequoia sempervirens (assembly GCA_007258455.2). Classification (NCBI taxonomy): domain Eukaryota; kingdom Viridiplantae; phylum Streptophyta; class Pinopsida; order Cupressales; family Cupressaceae; genus Sequoia; species Sequoia sempervirens. The sequence continues at coordinate 19,797 of VDFB02128096.1, forward strand.
TTTGAGCGAGTTATGAATTTTTAAGTGATTAAGTTAATTATTTAATTTAATGCCTTTTATTAAAGTCACATCGACTTTAATATTTTTTATATCACTTAAATTATTCAAAAGGGGATTTAATATTTTAAATGACTTAAAATATTAAAAGGGCGCTCAAGTATTAAGTCTTAACTATGGAGAAAGACTTAATTAAATATTAAAAGATTTAAATGATGCAAAAAGGGCGTACTTTCTTGAAATGCGTGCCAATTAGGTATAAAGCATTTCTCTGGCAAATGAAACTCATCTTTTGACCATTTCACTTTGCCTTGAGCATTTTTCCTATGCATTCTCCTGTGATCAGGGTTTGAACAAACTGCCATTGAAGAACGATACCTCTTCAGTGTGAGCACTCTTGAGATTGTGAAAGATCAGTCGAATCAGTGCATGTTGAGAGCTTCAGCCAGAGGTTCTACAGATTCATACAGAGATTATTTATATTGAGATTGTTTGTTGTTTGCAAATAAATGAGGGTTTCTACTGGTGGCGCATCCTTCTTCACAGACAGAGGTTTCCAGCAGAGTTTACTTGCATTCTTTTCATAGCCGTACGGCCTACATTGGGATTTGTGCCTAGAGAGAGGCGTGTTAAGGGTTTGGCTGAAACGCCTCCCTTTTGTGTGGGTTTTGACTTCTATCATTGGCGCCTAGTTATTTCAGAGGATTGTATCCAGTTTCGAGACAGGAGAAACCACATCTGGAGATTTGGCGTGCTCATATGCTTGATTTCACCATTTCCGGCTGGCAAGCTGGCTACTGTTTTAAATAAAATAACTGGAGACTTTCTGGTATGTCTGTTATTCATGATCTTATTGTTTCAGTATAATAACAACTTCTGCATTTCCATTCTGTGAGAAATTGCTATATATTTCAATTTACAAGCTTAAATATGCTGCGCCCCTTCTCTTCTGTCTATTAAGAATTCTCTAAAAAACTTAAAAGACACCTAAAGACTTAAGAAAATTGGGGTTTGAGGTAGAGAGCGCGAGGGCTCATCCATAGTATGGTTGATATTGTTGACTTTGGGCATCGTGGACATGAGACGTTACTTGATATTAATCTCAGTCCTTTAAGATCTTTAAGATCTTTCAGTTTGAGTATCATAGATGGTAACACTTTGGAGTTACAAGGGGAGTCAGTGCAGCATTGGCATGATATTTTCATTGATGTGATCAGAGTGGTGCAGCATCGGCATGGTGGGTCTTTCCTGAGACGCACTTGGGAACCAGGGATCATACTTGTTTGCGTATGGATTAGTTTTAAAATTTCTGGAGTTGTGGTGGTATTGCTTGAGGACAAGCAATTTTGGGAAGGGCGGATTGTAATGTCCCCTTCTCGAGCATGATCTTTCCAGTGACCGTTGGCCTATTCCAGAGACCCGTAGACTCTTTGGGGCCGGTTGATTAAGGTTTCTTGTGTGGGGGTTGTGGTTGCTTTCGTGAATTGGTGTTGAGCTGAGGATTCCTTAAGGTTTTAGGCCAGCGGTGATATGTTTCTCTGAGCGTTGAGCACTTTCTGGAATTTACTATTTTTAGTAAATTCTATTTCTGGCAGTGGTTCTTTTGGTCTCGGCACAGTTGACTTTCCTCTTCAGTCGACTCATTTGGTTTATTAAGATTCTGGCTTTAGGATGCAGTTTCGGAAAGATAAGTTCATTTTACTTAAATAACATTATATTTTAATGTTATATTACCCCTTGGCCTAGTCTATTGACTTAATGCTGTTTTAAAAAGTGGTCTTTTAAGGGTGGTGCCATCATTGAGATTATTTTATAATTATTAAGGTTGAAATTAAAGCCTTAAGTTGGACGCCATTATTAAAGTGATGAATTTAATTAAAAGAAGTCAAATTGAAGCTTTGAAGAAAGGGACGCCATCTTTTGGAGGATTAGGGTTTGACTCTGAAAAGAAGGTTAGGGTTTCGAGAAGGTCAACGGAAAATTATAAAAGAAAGCCTTTGGGTCTCTTTTCATTATCTTTGGTCTATGCTATTGTTATGCTGCCGAAATGGTTGCTGGATTGCTTCGAGGAATGAATGCCTCCTAGCCTTGGCTCGACTTCGTGCTTGAGAGATAGCACCTAGTGGAGAGGTTTGCTTATTTTGAGTGTTTTTGGTAGTAAGGTTTGCATTGTAGTGTTGTTTTGCCATTAGAAGTTCAGTTTATTGCATTTTATGTCATTTTCCGGAGTTGCTGATAACAGGGCTAAATCTATAGTTTCACTCATAAATCAAAAAACAAAAATAATCTCATTCTGGGTATTGTGTCATTGCATCTTATTGGTAAGGGCGCCCCGCATGAATATTTGCAGATTTTAATACGAAGCTTATGATTTTATAATGCAAATTCGTCATTCTTTGAAGGTCGTACTTTCTGGAGTGCCTTGGGATTCGTGTTAGTAATTAATAACCACTTTTAGATGCCATTTCTTATTACCAAGTTAGGCGCCATCATTTTGAGGGTCTATTGCATCAGATTTGAGATCATTTGGGTGAGAAATGAGAGAGTTATGAGCATATTGCTGGGGATCTGTGTTGCTGGTTTTTAATTTAAAAGTGCAGATTTGCAAAAATCAGAATTATTATTTTGGTCCTTGAGAGAGTTATTGATTTGGCATCTTTAATCAAGCCAAGGAGAGTTCTTTATATGATGTAGTGCTAATCTTTCAAATTCCTATGCTCTTGGCAGGCGAATGAGCTTCATTTTGTAAACTGGCAGTAGTACTGGCAGTAGTTCTCAATCTTGTTCAATTCTGATTTGTAATGCTCACTTTACATTATGAGGTTGTTTTGTAATATCTTACATCTCCGCCCTATGGTAGCTCCTTTCCCACTCTGGGTTAGAAAGCACATTCTGGGTGTCGAGTTACTTTCAACATTCTATCTTATTTCCCTTCAAGCATTGTAATTTCTGTTATCTCCGCCATATGGTCGCCTCATTTCTGTATTGGATTGAGTAGCACATACTTGGTGTTGAGTGTGCTTTCAGTATAATAGATTGTAGGGATCCTCTGACCACATGCTCGTCGTTCGCCGGCGCATTCTTGGTTAGAGTTCTTGCATAAGCATTTTGATTAAGACCCTCTGACCAATGCTCACACCTTGCCCACATCGGGATCCTGGTGTACATTCTGGTTAGAGTTGCTTCAACATCGTTTTGGTTTAGCTGCTAACCTTAACGGGTGCATTGGATTGTAATTTGCAATTGAAAAGTTGAAAAAATTTGGCTCGGAATATTTCAACTGCTTGATTCCGATTGATCTTTCACAATCTCAAGAGTGCTCCAGCAGAAGAGTGTGGATTCTTCAATGGAAGAGATTGTTCAAACCACGATCCGGAGAATGCACAGAAATAGCACAAGGCAAAGTGAGAAATATCGGGTGAGTTTCTCATTGCCAGAAATACCCTTTTATGCAAAGGAACGAATCCCAAGAAAGATACGCCACTTTTAGGTTTTAAAATCTTTTAAATAATATTTAATTCATCTCAATAGTTCATGAATTAAATACTTGGCGCACTTTATTCAATTAAGTGATTTAAAATATTAAATCACTTTTAGAGAATATTTAAGTGATTTAAAAATATAAAGTCAATTTGACTTTATAATTAAATATTAAATCAATTAATATTTAAATCACTTAAAACCCCATAACTCACTCAAAACACCATATAATCCTGTGCCGTCAGAAGCTGTCGACTCCTGCACTGCCAACGCCTGCTGTGAACCAGTCACTGGGCTCTGAAAACCAGAATGATCAAACTCTCCAGAAAGTACCACTGACCCTCTAACCAATCCGGCTAGCCCACAAGGGTCCAATAAAGGGCTAACACACTGTTCCCGGCCTGATAAAGAGAGGGGACATGCGATCCGCCCTCGAAGATTTGCTTGTCCTACCGAAAACTCAAAGCTGGATCTTTGAAGAATCTTGTCACTCTACGCCGGTATCCTGTCGGTAGATCCTCGCTGCCAGTATTCCACATTAACCATACTCGAAGATGATGCTCCTGGGAATCGAATGGCCTCGAGCCGTAAGTCATTTACCCTCATCATCCGAGGTGGCAAATGTGAAGGAATAGCATGTTGTCCCCAGCGTAGCACGGTGACACATGGAACCGTTAATGAACTTGCTGTCGCAGGAAGATCTAACTCATAAGCCACTTGACCGACACGTCTGACAACTCTGAAAGGTCCATAGTATCGCGGCTTAAGTTTCTCGGAGCCCTTCTTATGAAGGGTGGACTGCCTATAAGGCTGAAGCATCAGGTACACCAAATCATCGATCTCGAAAGACCGCTCTACTCGTTTCTGATCAACATATTGCTTCTGCTGATTTTGGGCTTTTTGTATATTCTCTCTGAGTGCCCTCATAATATCCTGGTTCTCCTGTAATAAATCACCAGCACTGGGAATTCTACTGTCACTCAGCAATAAGTCTAGAAAGCTCGAAGCATCATATCCATATAATGCTCGGTAAGGTGTCATCTGGATGCTCATGTGATGGGTGGTATTGTAGCAATACTCACAAAGGTATAACCACCTCACCCATGCCTTCTGCTGCCCTGAACTGTAATTTGGCAAGTACCCTTCCACCCATTTGTTGACTATCTCAGTCTGCCCATCTGTCTGGGGGTGGTAGCTAGTACTCGGAGTGAGCTCTGTCCCGCAAAGTTTGAATAACTCCTGCCAGAAGTTACTCATAAACCTGCTGTCCCTGTCACTGACTATACTCCGAGGCAAACCGTGCAGCCTGAATACCTCTCGGAAGAACAAATTTGCCACCTGGGTAGCCATGTGTGTAGTAGTGATTGCGAAGAAGTGTGCATATTTCGTCAATCGATCTACCACCACGAAAATGTTGTCCTTCCCTTGAGCTTTTGGCAAGCCCGTGATGAAGTCCATGGACAAACAATCCCACTTCCTCGCAGGAATAGGAAGCGGCTGGAGTAAACCTGCAGGGTATGTATGCTCTTGCTTGTTCTGCTGACAAACAAGACATTCCCTGACATACTGGAGAACATAAGACTTGAGACCCTTCCAAGAGAATCTCTCCCGTACCTGCCTGTAGGTCTTAAAGTAACCGGGATGTCCTGCTATGGGTGAATCATGGAATGACCTCAATACTCTGTCCCTCATCTCAGAACCTGGGACCAATAAAATCCTTCCTTTGTAGATGATAAGGTCATCTACAAGTGAATACCTGTCATCCTGTACTGATCCATCTACTATGCTAGAAGCCCATGGGTCCTTAGCATACTCTGCTACTATCAGATGTCTCCAGTCTTCTGAAACCAGTGTAATAGAACTCAAGTGAGGACGGCGAGATAAAGCATCAACAACCACATTCTGAGTGCCCTTGACATAGGAGATGTCAAAATCGTAAGACTGAAGCTTGCTGACCCATTTTTGTTGCCTCTCATTAAGATCTCGCTGTCCAAGGAAATGCTTCAGACTATTATGATCGGTTTTTACAGTGAATTTACTACCAATCAAGTACTGCCTGAATTTGGCCATGGCATGCATGATGGCCAACATTTCCTTATCATAGATACTGAAGCTCCGTTCAGGACCTCTTAGCTTCCTGCTCTCGAAAGCTATCGGGTGTCGATCCTGCATGATAATTGCACCAATACCCTCACCACTGGCATCGCAATGTAACTCAAAGGGTTTAGTGAAGTCCGGTAGAGCCAAAACTGGACACGTAGTCATGAGAAGTTTGAACTTCTCAAAGCACGCTTGTGCTAGTGGTGTCCATACAAAAGCACCCTTCTTAGTCAAATCAGTTAGTGGCGCAGCATGCCGCGAGAACCCACTAACAAACCGACGATAGAAGGCACACAATCCTACAAATCCCCTGAGCTGTGTCAATGTCTCAGGTGTAGGCCAATCGATGATGGCTCGAACTTTCTCTGGATCCATGCTGACTCCTGCACCGCTGATGATATGTCCCAGATATAAAAGCTCTGCCATGCCTAAAGCACACTTTGACTCCTTGGCGTACAAGGACTCCCTGTCAAGTATACTCAGTACCTCATCCAAGTGAACCATGTGTTCCTCCCATGATTTGCTATAAACCAGGATGTCGTCGAAGAACACCAATACAAATTTCCTCAAGTGAGGATGGAAAACCCTGTTCATTGTAGACTGAAACGTGGCTGGAGCATTGGTTAAACCGAATGGCATAACCAAGAAATCATAGTGTCCACAGTGACATCTGAATGCAATTTTCTCTATGTCCTCTCGGACTCTGATCTGATGATACCCTATCCTCAAATCAATCTTTGAGAAGTAGCAAGCTCCATGAAGCTCGTCTATCAACTCATCTATCCATGGGATAGGATACCTGTTCTTTATTGTCTTCCTGTTGAGCATTCTGTAGTCAATACACATTCTGAGTGTACCATCCTTTTTCTTCCCCAAAACAACTGATGAAGCAAAGGGTGACTTACTCGGCCTAATGTGCCCCATAGCTAAAAGCTCCTTAATAGTTTTCTCAATCTCATCTTTCAAATGCTTAGGGTGTCGGTAAGGAGTAATCATGATCGGTTTCGTGCCCTCATCCAGCTCTATAATATGCTCAATACCTCTATCAGGAGGTCTGCCTGGTGGAATTGCACTAAAAACCTTTGCATGTTTGATTAGAAGTTCCTGCACATCTGGATGGTAAGAAGAAGCTTGCTGCTCCAACTGTGAAGGCATTAGCTTGCACTCAGCAGCCCACTCTACCATATTGTGACGAATCAAACGTTCCATTCTTCGAAGTGAAATCTCTCTAAGGTTGCTGTCCTTGATGGCTTTTAGAATATGATTTGTGCCATCTATGCTGAATTTCATCTCCATGTCACGCAAATTAAGCGTGAATTCTCCTATTGCATGAAGCCACTTCATGCCAAGAACTATATCCGTTCCTCCCATGTTCACAACATAAAAATCTGCCTTAAACTCAAAATTGTTGAGTTTCAAAGGCAAGTCAGGTATCATTCTCTCGCAGTTGAGAGTGTATCCATCTGCAACCTTCACACGTATGCCTTCAAACTGTTGAGTTTGAATTCCCCGTTTCTCCACTAACCGTGAATCGATGAAGTTGTGGGTTGCACCTGTATCTAGAAGAGATATGACCCTTTGACCAGCTAGGATCCCACGGAGTCTGAAAGAACCCTCTTTCTGCATGCTGGACATATGAGCCTCCTTTAATTCTGTTTCTACTACAATTTCTGCCTCATTTTCTGACTCTTCTCCATCTGTATCATAGATTGGAGCTTGCTGATCAGAAAAATCAGTCAATGCATCTCCCTCATAAAACCACTCCATGTGCCTGTTTTGCCCTTTAGGTTTGAGGGGGCAGTCGTGATTAAAGTCATACGGACCTTTGCAGTAAAAACAAAGTTTTCTCCTTCGTAAATCGTTCATTGTTTCTCGATCTAAAGGAGCTGCAAATTTCTTTTTCGGATCTGCATTATCAGCCTTCTTCAGATCTGATTTGTTCTTTGTATAGGAGGTAGTTGGCTTCGAGCCAAATGGCTTACGAGGTGTAGTTAGCTCCATGCTGCGAGCTTTCCTCATGGCTTCCTGTAAAGTAGGTGGATCAAATGCTTTTATCCAACCTTTCATAGGCTCGAAAAGACCCTCAATGAACAATATGATCAGCCTTCTCTCTGAGATTCCTGTCACCATCACAGATAGTCTTTGGAACTCTCCAATGTACGATTCCAAGCTACCCAACTGTTTCAGTTGTGCCAAATCTCTGAAGAATAGCTCAGGATCCCGTCTGTCAAATCTCTCTACCAGTCTATCAGTAAACACCTGGTACGAGGTAATCCTGTCATGATGAAGAGTAGCCATACCATGAATCCACCAGTCATGTGCCACGCCATCAAGGTGAAGTGCTGCAAAACGAATGGCATCCTCCTCAGGCATGGGGCGTAGTGTCAAGAATGTGTCAAGCTTACTAACCCAGGCACGTGCTGTAACTCTACCACTGCCATCAAAGTTCGCCAAAGTAAGCTTATTGGTAGCCTGTCTAAGATCATTCTGCTTGTGTCTAGGCCGCCTGTCATTCCTGCTTCTGGTGTGTTCTCTCTTCTGGCTCATGAATCTGTCGAAGTTAAGGTGCTCCTTAACCCTCGGTGGCAATGCATCCCACTCATCATGCATAGCCATAATGTTATCTGCAAAATTTATCTCACCACCCTATTCAACTTCGTCCACTTCCTCAGCATCATCTCTGGTAAAAGTAGGACATGTAGCTCTCTCAAAGGTGCGTGCTGGAGCTATGACTCTCTGGGGCTCTCTGTGAATATTGCCTTCACGATCTTGATCCATATTCTGAGCTCTATTAATTGTCAAATTTTGGACATTTGTGCTGAGTTGTTGAAGAATAGTCGCCACCTGTTCTTGGCCTGCAACCATGCCTCTGAGCACATCTTTAGCTTCTCTGTCCTCATCATCCCAAGGATTCCTGTAAGAACTTCCTCCTTCCCTGTTAGCCATATTATCCAAGTCTATTTCCTCCTCCTGATCTTCAAACGGAAATGGTGGGAAAGGATTATGATCACCTCTCTGATTTCTAGGGCCCCCTCTAGAGTAGAACTTGC